>LBNU01013971.1:27033-80802 GCA_014162995.1 Artemisia annua | reverse complement strand
CTCTCTGAATAGCTAAAATTTCTTCAGCAGATGTAGGAGCAAGGAAGGTAAGATTACCATCAGGATCTCTGGTGGTCTTCCTTAACTTATTCCCATTAAGAATAACATTCCAAAGATGATAATCACAGTTAGTGATCCAGTTCTGCATCTTCATTGCCCACAAATCATATTCCTCCCTCTTGAGATAGGGAAATTTTGCATTGCTGTTGGTGAGGTTGAGTTGATGTAAGGTTGTAGAGTTGAGTGGTTGAGTGACTTCAGAGTCATCAGATGATCCTGGCATTGTTTTGATTGTGAAGGTTGAAAAGAGAAGTTGTTCTTAGTATCACAGAGACTCTCCCGAGGCTCTAATACCACTTGTTAAATCTCAGACCTTGATAGATCTTCGAGCCTATATAGATCGTTAGCAATGCTTATGTAATCACAAACACACTAAAAGAAAATCTTTGTAACTTGTATTCTATAGTGGAACTCAAATACAAGAATAACACAAACTACTAAGAACACTTTGATCCTCTATGGATCGTTTATTAATAACTAATATTGTTTTCTGAACTCGTACATAATGCATTGGCCGAGGATTCCTTTTATACTACAAGAAACCCTAAACCTTCTTACAAAAAACTAATAATGATAAAACTATGAAAGATATTCTACATATCTTGTCCTAAAATAAGTAAACTCTATCCATTCTATTACATTCCTACGGACGTACTATATCAGCAGGAACCAAGTAAGTCAGCAGGATCCATCATCAGTAGAAACCAGTTGGTCTTCAGCAGGAATCAATAATTCCTAACAAGCTTTTTGATAAACCTTATTTTTTCTAGGCTCAGTACATTAAATTAGATTTACCAGCAAAAATTTAGATTTAATTAAGGTCTTTTGCTATTTATTTTAATTAAAATTAGTTTTTAAGTAATTTAAATTCCTTTTTAATTAATATTAAGTCATAAAAATCCAAAAAAATATTTTTAATTTCTAAAATTAGTTATTAGTTAGATTAGAATTTTAAAAAAGTAATTTTTCATTTTTCTTAATTATTTGTATTTTTAATATATTTTATTAATTAAATTAGTATTTAAATTATCTTTAATCCTTTTTAATTAATAGTAAATCATAAAAGACAAAATAAATTTTATTTTAATTTCAAAAATAGTTTTCAGTTTATTTAGGTTTTACAAAATTAATTTTTCACTTTTTAAGTTATTTTTCATATTTATTTACTTTTTAATTCATAAACAAAATACAAAAAGAGTTTTTAATTAATTCAAATTAAAGAAAAGTTATAAAAATAATTTTAATTTTCCAAAAAGTTTTTAATTACATTTAGGATTTTGTAAAATTTAGTTTTCCCCCTTAGACCTTTTATTTTAAGTAATTGCTTTTAAATCTCGGGGTTAGCCCGGGGTTTACGTTATTTACGTTTTAATTTACGTTTTTAATTAGTGTGTTTTATTTACGTGTGTAATTTACGTGTTTCTTTGTTATTTTATTAATTGTAGTATTAAATCCACATATTCACTTTTATTTCACTTTTCACTACACAAATTCACGAATCGTTAACTACGGTTCCATTCACCTTCACACGGACTACGACCTCGGGTTATCCGTATTTCTAGCGGATTCCTTTGAGAATATAATATACGTTGGTTTTATACCTACCAACTTTTGGCGCCGCTGCCGGGGAAGGTTGAAGTGAATTTTTATTTTCGTTTTTTGAATTGTGTTTTGAAAACCTTCCTTGTGAATATTTTCTTATATAAAAACCAAAAAAAAAATCAAAAATATTAAACACTTTTCCTAAAGTGTTTGCAAAATACCAAAAATATAATAAATCATCCTCACTCTACCTCTACAGAGTGTTGTAAACCAAATAAATTCGAACGCAAAAAGAAATCATGAAATTAGTCGTTATCGGATTACTTTAATTCTACAACCGACTACTTTGTTGTGCGTAGTTTTAGAAGAAACGATTTCGGTTGACGAATCGGTTAAAAACAAAACAAAAAATAAATAAATAAAAATAAAAACCAAAAAAATATTGTGATTTTTAAGTTTTCTTATATAAAAAACCAAACATATTTTCCTTTCTAAATTTATTTTTTCTTTTTAACTTTTTAAACTTTTCATTTCTTTTTGGTGTATGAACACCCGTTCTTCGTCTAACGGTCTTCTTTCACCACTTTCCGATCCCGAAAGGGTTTTACGACAAACAAATCGTGTTCATTTCCCAACCGTTGAGGAAATGAATCTTAACGATCAAAATATGGGACCCCCGCCGATGGCTGGTGCTCAACAAAACGGCATCCCTCCGGTGGGACCCTACTCCTTCTCGATCTCTGTCCTTTCCCCTACTCGACTCTGAGGTCCTTACCCTTTCATCATCCCCACGACTGCTGTGCTGTAACACAATAAATAACAAATCAGTATTCAAAGATCACTGTTTCAGGGGTTTTTTTGGAATCGCTTATTTTCTTATTTTGAGGCAAAACAAGCATTTTCTAATAAGCAAGTCGGAATGCTTAATTCACATTATAATAAGATTAATCTCATTTAACATTTTTTTTTTACACAAAACCATATATACAGAGACTGAATTGAAAATTTTCAACACACTGCTTTTTTAAACAATTTTATGAAATAAGCGATTCAAATACTTATTTCTAATGTAAGACCGGAAGTAATAAGGAGCACCACCACCACCACCACCACCTCAGCACCACATCAGCTTTTCACTCCACCACCAAACAGCCGATAGTAATGACCACCAAATCCAAACTAAAACAACACCACCAAACACACACACTTCGCCTTTCACCAGTCAGTCGCGCAGACGACCAAGTCATCTTCAAAAACTGGCTTAAACGCGTGGTGCGATGGTGGCCGTAATAAGGCTTAACACGTAGTTGTGGGTTGCAGGAGTGGTACGCTATTACGTCTAGTCTAAGAGGGCATTTGGAATTTCTAAATTTTTCTGCAGTTTTGTTTCGATAAGCAGGTAGTTTTCAATATTAGTCAACATTAGTATTACTTTAACTTAAAAAAATTGTATTAACGAATTCGTAATACATGTTCACCAACACTCTTTCCTGAAGAGTTTGGGATTGCTTTTTTTTTTTTTTTTTTTTTCTGAGCAGTCTTGCAGTTTTTAGAGAATAAGCAGATCCAAACACTATTTCCTGAAGAACTTTTTCTTAACAGCTTATAAGCATAGGCAATCCCAAACATCCTCCTAACAAAGAAAATATCTCATGAAAAATAAAAATATCAAGGCTCTAATTCACACTAGTTATATTTATATATACATACATAAAGACATAGCATTTAAATTAAATTGATTATAAAAGGTGTAAAAAGAAAGTTTAAAAAGTTGAGGATGAACCACCTTCTGAGATGAACGATCTTCGTTACTGTCACCGTGTCCTCTACCACCACCGTCGCCGCCGTCGGAGTGTCGACTATCGTGACGAGAAGACATGTTTCGTTTGTTATTTGGATCGATTTTGGAGATCAGTTGCTATGTAGTAATGTAATGTAACTTTTCTTTCGTGCCCTAGAATAATAATAATTGATCACCTCTTTTATTAATCCTTTATATAATAAAACAAAACCCCAAGTGGGGACTTTTCCATTTCAAAAAAACTAAACCATACCTTATTTAGTAATAATATTATTTAAAAAAAATATTATTTTCTTATTAGGTAACATTTTATATTTATCCATAATACAAGTAGAAGATAAATACAAAAAATATAGATAAGAAGCAATTAACAATAGGATTAAAACTTTTAAATAATTATCTTTAATAATAAAAAACTATAATTAAACATCATAAATCAAACAAAACAAAGATTAAATTATTTGGTTTTTAATAAATAAAAATATATGATTCAAAAAAAATTTAAAAAAAACCCGCGCGTGCGCGGGTATTATAACTAGTTTTAACTCAAATAAAAACACCTAGCTGCTTTTTCAGTTAGTAATTTTTTTTATTATTATTATTATTATTATTATTATTATTATTATTATTATTATTATTATTATATATTTATTTATTTATTTATTTAGAGATAAACAATAGGAAAAAAATTATGATACGGATTTTTTTCTTTTGCAAATTGATAAAGGCATCTCCTCTGTCATCCCCGTGAAACTATTGCCGAGAAACCTCATTTCTTTCAACCGTATTATTGCTTGGTCTTCTCTTCCGACACAACGTACATCTCTTGAGCGGCTTCCCGTTTGAGTTTAAATTCATTTTGTAAAGACTCCTCAAAATCTTGTGGGTTACTCCCCGTGCTTTCCGATTAGTTTTTGTTGTGGGACGTTGTTTGTCGGGGACGTGGTCTTGCATCATCTCCGAATAGCTTGGTATTTCCGATTTCATCAACTGGATCAACAGGTTCGGCTGCATCCCACTTGGGGGGTGTTTTTTCAACATTTCTCACACCCCGTCTTGAGCAAACGTTCTTTCTTTTGACTCATCACGATATGCATTCCTAACACGGCTCAAAAGATCAACCTCATTTTCTCCACTTCTACTCAAATGTTTTAAACCCTAACTCTTCTTTCTATTATTCTATTCCTCTCTCGACCGAACACCAAACAACCCCCAAATCCATTTCTTTTTACCTCTTGATCGAATATTTTCGTGTATAGATCGTTTGTTCGGGTTTAGTTTAGATCGTTTATTAGGCACTAATCTCTCACAAAACCCTTGTTTTTGTAAGTGTTAATACACATACCTTTATTTGTTACTCCCTCCGTCCCAAAATTATTGTCCAGTTTGAATTTTCAAAGTCAAACTGGTTCATCTTTGACCGTAAATATATATATTTTTATTATATAATACTTGATGAAAAATTATACCATTGAAAAGTACACTTAAAACCCAATCCATTTATATATTTTGCATCAAATATTATATAACACCCACAAAAATATTTAAGGTCAAAGTTGAAGAAGAAAGACTAAAAAAGTTAATAGTGGACAATAAATTTGGGACGGAGGGAGTAATACACATACCAAATGTTTATATATACTTGGTATGTGTTAATATACATACCTTTATTTGACCAAAACCCGACCAAATTGACCAAAAACTAACCCATAATTGTCAAATATTCGTGTTTTTGTGTTTTTGAATGTGCAGGTATGGATTTATAAGAAAAGGACGAAAAATCACGAAAGAATGACAAAACAAGCACGGGAATTGGAAAAGTGTCAAAAGTCGGAGCCGGGAAAGCAAAAAGGTCAAAGTCAAGGCTCATAAAGTCCAAAGAGTCCTCAAAGTTTCAAAGAAGTGCAATTTAGCCCTTGAAGATAAAGTTTGAAGAAATGACATGTTTGGCCCTTCTACTTTCAAAGTTGGCAATAATGGTCCTTTTGAAGTTATTTGTGAAGATTTGACAACAATAGCCCTTCAAGTATTCAAAGATGTTCACAAAGGCCCTTGGATAATATTATTGGTGATTGGCAGCCATGGTCCTCGCATTTTCAGAAAATACATAATTGGTCCTTGGAGTTATTTTGCTACAAACTACACATAAACTTTTATAAACTTAACCCAAAATTACAATAACCCAAATCCCTTCAAATAAATCCTAAACCCACTACTGCTGGCCCAATATTAACACAAACTCACCACAAGCCCACCCTTTTTACTTAACCCACTCCCACTCATCACAACCCAACCCACAAATCAAACTAATATAAAAAATTACACACGCCTTTTACCCTGTTTATCCCTTTTCATTCAAAGGAGCAGCCCGAACTTGGCTAAAAAAAGAACCCCCGAATTCGATTCACACTTGGGGTGATCTAGCAAACAAATTCATCAATCATTTCTATCCTCCTTCTAAAACTTCTAATCTCCGAACTCAAATTTTCCGATTCCAACAAGCTTTTGATGAATCGTTCAGCGAAGCTTGAGACCGATTCAAAGATTTGTTAGAAAAATTTCCTAATCACGGGTTCTAAGACTTGCATCAGATCGATACTTTCTATAATGGGTTAAATCCCGCTGATCAAGATTCTCTCAATTCTGCTGCGGGTGGAAATTTGTTGTCTAGAAACACTCAAGAAGCTTTCACTATCATTAAAAACAAAGCGAAAGTGAGGAGTTCTAGATGCAAAACCCAAGTCTCGAGTACTAATAGCAAATCTAATGACGACATGATGAACGCTCTTACAACTCTTACCAAACAAATCGGTTTACTCGTCAAAGACAAAGAAAAAGAAAAATCTTCTCAAACCGTCAATGTTGTGAATCAAAGTTATGAAACGTGTGGTGGTCCACATCCATATTATGAGTGTCCAGAAACCGGTGCCTTTGCTCACGAGAGCGTGTATGCTGCAAACACGGGTGGTAACGGTTACTAACCCCAAGGAGATCGGAATCTCCTCAGCTACCGTTGCATCAATTATCTTGGACCACCCGGTTTTAATAACCCGCCTCAAAACCATAATGTGCAAAATCGTAATAATCAAGTCAATCAAAACCAAAATCGAGTTAATCATGGTTTTCAAAATCAAAATCAAGGGTTTAATCAAAATTGGGGTTTTCAAAACCAAGGGAATTATAACCAAGGCCCGAATCAAGGGAATTTTCAAAATAATCAAGGAAATTTTGTTCAAGCAAATCAAGGAAATTTTCAAAGTACTCATCAAAATCATGGAAATTTTCAAAATCAAAATCAAGGTTTCAATGACCGAGGGCAAAATTTCAATCAAAATCAAGGTGTTGTTCAAAATCCGCCGCCCTCGGATGAGATACTTAAACAACTTATGCTTCAAAATCAGAATTTAATAAAATCTCATGAATTTTTGGCTAAAGAAGTGGTTGAAATTAAGAAACGTTTAAATGATCGACCCTCGGGCTCGGGTACTACTTCTCTCCCAAGCAACACGATCGCTAACCCGAGGGGCGATGTTAAAGCGATCACGACCCGTAGTGGTGTTTCATATAAGGGACCCACGGCTCCGACTACCTCGTCTTCTTCTCTTCCTCCTAAGGTAGTCGACCGTGAAACCGAGGCGACAATGGATTCGGAACTTCCTACTAATAACGGAAGGACCGAAGACATCCAACCTCCGGTTGTCCAAACGTCTAAGCAAAAAGAAAATGTGTCTAAAGGAAAAGAAAAAGTTGTGTTTGAAAACGAAACTCCCGTCAAACTTCCTTATCCTTCACGTCTAAACGATCAAAAGCTCCGCGAGAAAACAAACCACCAAATGGAAAAGTTCTTTCAAATTTTTCAAGATCTTCGCTTTGATTTAAGTCTCGCGGATGCTATTCTTTTGATGCCAAATTTGCCTCTATGATCAAAAATTTGCTAATAATAAAGAAAAATTGTTTGAAATGGCAAAAACACCTTTGAACGAGAATTGTTCGGTGGTTCTCCTTAAGAAGCTTCCCAAAAAGCTTGGAGATCCCGGCAAGTTCCTTATTCCATGTAATTTTACGGGGATGGCTCAGTGCTTCGCCTTGGCCGATCTTGGTGCTAGCATTAACCTTATGCCTAAATCGATGTGGAAGAAATTGTCTCTTCCAGATCCTACTTCCACGTGCATGACCCTCGAGCTCGCCGATCGATCTACTTCTCATCCTATTGGAATCACCGAGGATGTCATTGTTAATGTTGGAAAGTTCTATTTCCCAGCCGATTTTATGATTGTCGATATTGATGCCGATCCACGGGTTCCTCTCATTCTCGGGAGAGGTTTCCTAAGGACGGGCCGTACTTTGATTGATGTTTACGATGAAGAAATCACTTTGCGAAATGGTAATGAAGCCGTCACGTTTAACTTGGACCAAACGTCGAGATACTCCTCCGTCGATGATTGCATGTCCGTTAACCGAATCGACGTTATTGATGAAGTTTCGGAGGAGTATTCTCAAGAGCTTCTCGGTTTTTCTCATGATGCTTCGAGTCGCAATTCCACTCCTTCTTCTCAACCTATTGTTTCCGACTCTTCCCCCTCCTTCACTCCGTTTGATGGAGGTGATTTCCTTTTGGAAGAGGTTGATGAGTTTCTTGCTACCGATACTTCTTCTTTATCGGATGTTGATGATTCTTACTACGATACGGAGGGAGACATTCTTTTGCTTGAACAACTTTTGAATGAAGATCCGTTTTCGCCTCTCTCCCCAAAAGATCTTTACGTGAAGAAGTTAAGGAAATTAAGCCATCTAACGAATATCCTCCGGAGCCCGAGCTCAAGGATTTACCTCCTCATCTTGAGTACGCTTTCTTAGAAGGAACTGACAAATTTCCCATTATTATTTCTAAACACCTTCAAGATGAGGAGAAGAACCAACTCGTTGATGTGCTTAAGAAGCACAAGAATGTCATCGCTTGGCGTATTTCCGACATAAAGGGCATAGACCCTCGTTTTGGCACTCATAAGATTTTACTTGAAAATGATTCTAAGCCGTCTGTCCAACAACAATGACGGGTTAACCCAAAAATCCATGAAGTAATCAAAAATGAAGTTATCAAATTACTCGACGCTGGGATGATTTACCCCATTTCCGATAGCTCATGGGTTAGCTCGGTCCATTGTGTTCCTAAAAAAGGCGGTGTGACCGTCGTTGTTGGCATAAATATTACGATATTTATATTACGATATTTGATCTAAACATCCTCTTCATGTTTTGATGATGACAAAGATGTAAGTTACAACACATAACGTAAAGTGTTTAAGTTACTTGTGATCACAAATCATCTATGCATTCATACGTCAACGTCTCTCGACATCTCAACATCTTGAGTATGCTTCAACAATCACTTAAGGTATGTATAAACAAATGTCTAATACATTTTATGATCAAAGGGATTTTTATTAAGACATTACAAATTTTATAAAATGTTATAAACATTTTATATATTTTAGAAAACACTTTTGGTAATTAAAGGGAAATGTTTTAATTAAAAGAAAATCTTATAAAATGTTATAAACATTTTATATATTTTTGAAAAACACTTTTGGTAATAAAATAAAATGTTTAAATCATACTAAATATATGAATTCAAATTTTTAACCAAAATCAGTTAGTTTTTCACCAAATAAACTTTCCCCACTAAAAGACAGAAAATCTGGCCGTTACAGGAGGGCGGCCCCCTTAATTTTAAGGGGGCCGGCCATGAATTAAGGGGGCCGGCCACGCTCCCCTGTCAGATTCTGTCAGAAATTTTCTCCTATAAATACCACTTCAAACCTGGTATTTTTCTCACCTTTTGCACGAAAATTTTCAGATCTAAATCTCTCTAAACATCTTCTAAAACCCTTTGATCATAAGATTATTAATCTTTGTTTCAAGTGATCCAATCCTTTACCATTTAAAGTGTAAGAGAAGAATACTTCTTATCATCAAGTCAAAGAAGTATTAGAGTCTAGTTAGTATTGATGTGAAGTTGTAGAAACAAGTTGTGTAAGTATATGTAATAAGTAGATCAAGATGATCTTACTTAGTAGTGAGTCATGAAGTCATGAAGTTGTGAAGTAGTGAAGAAGTCATGAAGGTGTGAAGTAGTGAAGAAGTCATGAAGTTGTGAAGTAGTGAAGAGTCATGAAGGTGTGAAGTAGTGAAGAAGTCATGAAGTTGTGAAGTAGTGAAGATGTTGTGAAGTTGTGAAGTCGTGAAGAAGTCGTGAAGTCGTGTAGAAGTTGTGTAGTGATCGAAGTCGTGTCATGAGATTGGTTCTAGCTACTATTAGGACCCGACATTTAGCTTAGTGTCGTTAATTGGTGTAAGCAAAAGTCGTGTACGGTTTTCTCCGCCAAAAGGGAGCTTGTTGAGTAGTGAAGAAAACTCTCGAGTAGGTGACTCGGGGAGTGGAGTAGGGCAAGGAAGGTGTCCTTGTAGCCGAACCACTATAAATCATCGTGTCCGGTTTGCATTTCCTTTCTCTTAACTCTTTTCATTTATTCTTACATTTATCGCTTTATATCTGTGCTTATAAATATGTGTTGATTGTTGCTTATATTGTTTTGATGTTGATTGTGTGATAGATAGAAGTTAATATTGTTATAGGATGAATAATTATATGATATGGTCTAATGGACTTAGATGCATTATTCACACTTCTCATGTTGAGTTTAACTTAATCGATAATTTGATACAAAACATTTTAAGATTTTAAAAGGAAAACATATTCACATAAAGATCAACCAAAGCTCCATTCATAAAACTAAGTTTTGAAAATAAATCCAAAAGCACACATATATAATTGGTCATATTGATTATATGTTATTTTCATACTAAACTCTAATTGAAGGTTTTTTCGAATGAACTTTGAACAAACTAAAAAGATGTAAAACTATTCAACCCCCCCTTATAGTTTTCCACAATTGGTATCAGAGCCACGTCGCTCTAATTTTCAAAACAAATGGTTTTAAAAATTGAGTACGATCCATGTATCAAATTATCAATTAAGGAGGATTAAATATGAAAAGTGTTTTGGTGATTAACTTGTATTAGTTTTGATGTTATCTACACTAATTATACTAGCTCGAAATAATATTATGCTTAAAATAAGTGTTATATGTTCGATGTAAAAAATCAGGAAGTTACACATCTTTCCGCAAAGTCAGAAAACAATTTTTTACAAAAAAAAATAAAAATAAAAATAAATAAAATTTAGTGTACCGGATGGGCGGACCCCTTAATAGCCCCCTTAAAATTAAGGGGTCCGCCTGTCTGTTCGACAGTTTTTCAGAAACTTTGAAAAATCATATAAAATTAACCGTAAGTCCGTAGAAGTCGTGCCACCCGGAGTTTTAAAGGTAATTGAGTCTACTTTCATTTAAAAATACTTAAAAATAGTCATTTCAACGTTAATTTGTCAGAAAGGCAAAATACTACACGGTGGTCAAACATTTGTGTCTCGTTTTAACGTAAAACTTTTGGTTTACCTTTTCCTTCAAGTTGGGCATTCCTAGTTGATATACTTTTGAAAAATTAAGTATTTATGTTTTCAAAATATTGATCTTAATTAAATTATAGAATGGGGAGGAAACTATTTTATTTTCAAATAAAATCGAGCTAAGTAAACATTAGTGTATATAATACACAAAACGACGACAAGTGTTTTATGTGTTATGTGAACTTCTTTGTGATTTTATTTTCTTAATTGAATATATTAGATGATTGTTGCTATTTTAAGTTTAGCTAATTGTATATCTAAGCATATGTGCCATGTTAGTTTATAGCTAGATTTCCGGTTTATACTTAACTAGATCTTATGCTAGATTGCTTGCGTTAGGATTGCTATATTATGCTTGCATTGCATATAGATATAGATGGCTTAATCTTACTCAAACATCTTGTAAATGAGTTAAATCTAGTCACCTAAATATTTTCAACAAATTACCATGTTTTATCTTAGGTTGTTTAAATAAGAGAAATTGAATCTTTTTAAAAAACATTATTAGTTATATAAAAAGAAAAAGTATTTTCAAAATCTAAGTGTGTTCATTACACGCAACAATGAATAGTTTTTCAAATAAACAAAACATATAACAATCATGTAGTAATAAGATACTCAATCACACTCGATAGATATGAAAATAACAAAATCCTTTACCAAGACGATAAGAATATGCATCGGATCATAACTCTCACTTGTGAATATGATGTCATATTGGGTCTACTTGTTCAATAGTTGTGTTCCAAATATTTAGCAAATATATGCATAAAATATACAATGAAGTAGGATTGACAACTTGGATGTTTCATCCGAAATATTCAAGCAATTTACATTGTAGTACAATGGATAAATGTGTCATCTCCGAAAAACTAAACATGAGCAAACTAACAACATATGTAAACTTTGCTCACACTACTTAAAATCATCACTCCAAGCTAAAATACATATGTAAGAATAATATACACAATATATTCTATGAATTTTATTTTCTTTGTGGCATGAATGGTTGTGTTACAAGATAATACACTACACATTTCTTTGTGAAATAATATAAGTTATTAGAACTGAAAAATAATTTGTCACATTGCATAAACAAGTAAAACTCATTTTTTTATACTAGTTAAATTATGGTATATAACATTGGCAAAAATCAAAGAAAATAATATTTGTTCAAGAATATTAAAATGTCTAGTTTTAATATCATTTGAGAATCACAAACTCATTTAAGATAAATAATCTTAATGAGATACATTTCACAAGATATGCTAAGGAGCATTCTTAAATCAAGCACATTTATTAAATCTAGTAATATGCCATCAAAACAAAACAACCGGTAAATCATGAACAAAAGATTAAAACATTTTGTTTACTCTTATCCAAACATTCAACACATCGCCATTGAGATCGTGAGTATAATACATCTAGATTTACCTTCATAAAAACATGATGTTTGAGTCACATTAAGCCAAGTATTAGTGAATCTAGCAAACTTCATATTTGGTACCCTTCGTTAGGTAAATTTAGGAACTCAATTTCTTCTAAAAGGAGAATGACTACTGGAGAATCTGTTGACTAGAAAATCAATTTAACCTAATGGTTGAATTGCTTCTATGTGAGAAGTTGGGTGTGTGTAACCCGTAAAAATGGTCGTGTTTAGCCTTAATTGAGCACCACTAGTAATAGTCTCATACTCATTCTCCAACTTGATTAAATGGTTCTTCCTAAATATAACTAATGCTAGTTTACATTTATGAACTTTGTTTTTCACTATAGTCTTTCATTCCTAGATTTATGGCATCTCGCATATATGATATTTTTAGATGTTTATTTGCTATTACGTGATTTGATTATATGCCTTCATAATTATTTGCTTAGTTATTGAATGCATGTTTGTTATAATAGTTATTGTCTTTCTATAACTATTTTGACATGATATAGTTTTGTACTTATGATACATGCCTAAATGCCTTTACATGCTTGACTCTATATGTCTCATCCATCTAGGTATATATTTCTTGCCTTTAGATCTTACACCCTTATTTCATGAGAACCTTAGTGTCACAATCCGATAGGTCATTATAGTCTCAAAAGTGTCTTAAGTGTCCTAGAGCCTTCATGCATACTCACTTCCTTATTCATCATCTCGTTCCCTTCCAAACAATCCACTCCTTTGTCAAGAGATAGTTAGATAGTAATCTAATACCTCTCTAAGTTAATGTGACAACTTAAATATTTCATCCGAAATGTTTAAGTATTTTTAATTAGCGAAATGCGAATTAAAATGTCACTCATTGTTCACGTCTATTTCTTGAGTCATGACTCTATTATTATATAGATGTCAAACACCTTCCGTCCACCCTTAGAAAAACCTCGTTGTATTCTATCCTTCATCCATCGTGTCATTGTCAAGATCATCATTTTCATGATGGTTTGTCTTTATTTGTGTCACACTCTATGTCCGGATGAGCACGAATTTAATGGGAAGGGAAAACACACCACTTACATACATCCTTCTACCCTAAACCCACATCACACCACCAAACTCTCCAACATTCTTACTTCCAAGAATATACCTCCATTGACCCAACATATTTACCCTCAATCAATCTCTTCCTTGTCAAACTTTCCACCACCAATGTGAAATGAAAAATTGAGTCATCCTTTATACTACCAATCTCGAGTCATCCACCATTTCCATGCCCTCAAAGAAACCAAAAATCAATATCATACCTCGTAAACAATAAACCTCAACCTCAACCTCAAAACTCCATCACCTCAACCTCTAATTTCATATCCTAGTACACCTTATGTACCATCTAAAACATCCTCCACCACATCTTCATCTCTATCCATCAATGGATATCCCAACTCACAAGTGTCACCACCACCAAAAGTGTCAACACCACCAAAAGTGTCACCACCACCTTCCTTGAACATCACTCTTTCGCTTCCACCTAGTCATCTCCACTTGATCCTCATTTTCCATCTTAACCAATAAATCCACCGAGTCATCTTCACGAGAAGATTCAACCATGTAACCATTCCCTACATTCCACTAAGTGCGTCATCACCACCAAAACTTAAATCCCTGAAAGTCAAACCATCTCTCATGATACATAAACCCATGTTCATCCTTGTGTCGCTCTTTGAATCAAAGGGCAACCGTCATATCCATATTCTCATAAACATGCTTGTCCATGTAGTCAAAAATCCAAGTGAATTTCATTATGAAATGCGTCTTTTCCACTATCTAACAAGTGAAGAACACAAAGAAGATATCCAAGCTTCAAGTGTTGTCGAGTCATCACCACCTCATCCAAGTGAATTTCATTACGAAATGCGTCTTTTCCACTTTCTATCAAGTGAAGAACACAAAGAAGAAATCCAAGCTTCAAGTGTTGTCAAGTCATTGCCACCTCATTTCACATATCCACCTTCGGTCGTCAACCAACAAAACACCAAAAAAAAAAAATCATTGTCAACCCTTTGTCATCACCTTCCCTTTTCCATTCATGCTCATCCTTCCTCATTGATTCTACGAACATATCATTCTCATCTTCTTTTTGGCATCTTTCGCCAAAATATGTCGGTCGAATCCTTGTATTAGGTCCTAATCATTGTCACGTCTTAAGCATTGGTCATGTTATTTGGGGGATTTAGGTTGTTATTTTTAAAACAATAATTGCATGTGTCATACTCTTAGTCCATATACCTTAGACATCCATATCTTGTTCCCCAATAAGTGTCATGCATATATCTATCATCATCATTATGTATATATGCATTCTTTTTCTCCTAACTCTGTTTTGTAGGATTATTTTTTGCTCGATTCTTTGGTAGCCAAAACTAGTTTTGAGCATACACCAAGGGGGAGCATACACAAAGGGGGAGTATACACCAAGGGGGAGCATTGGCAATAGTTAAGACTTCACTCACGATGACGCAAGCTCGCCTTATATATTCTATCTCAAGGATTGAAGTGTAGTAGAAGTCTCGTCTAGGAGTCCACCTTTTTGCTTCGACAAAAGGGGGAGAAGAAGTGTAAACAAGTAACTTATGCATTTCATTATGAGTTATAGTTTACATAGTTTGTCATCATCAAAAAGGGAGAGATTGTTGGCATAAATATTACGATATTTAATTTAAACATCCTCTTCATGTTTTGATGATGACAAAGATGTAAGTTACAATACATAACGTAAAGTGCTTAAGTTACTTGTGATCACAAATCATCTATGCATTCATACGTCAACGTCTCTCGACATCTCAACATCTCGAGTATGCTTCAACAATCACTTAAGGTATGTATAAACAAATGTCTAATACATTTTATGATCAAAGGGATTTTAATTTAGACATTACAAATTTTATAAAATGTTAAAAACATTTTATATATTTTTGAAAAACACTTTTGGTAATAAAAGAAAATGTTTAAATCATACTAAATATATGAATTCAAATTTTTAACCAAAATCAGTTAGTTTTTCACCAAATAAACTTTCCCCACTAAAAGACATAAAATCTGGCCGTTACAGGAGGGCGGCCCCCTTAATTTTAAGGGGGCCGGCCATGAATTAAGGGGGCCAGCCATGCTCCCCTGTCAGATTCTGTCAGAAATTTCTCCTATAAATACCACCGCAAACCTGGTATTTTTCTCACCTTTTACACGAAAATTTTTAGATCTAAATCTCTCTAAACATCTTTTAAAACCCTTTGATCATAAGATTATTAATCTTTGTTTCAAGTGATCCAATCCTTTACCATTCAAAGTGCAAGAGAAGAATACTTCTTATCATCAAGTCAAAGAAGTATTAGAGTCTAGTTAGTATTGATGTGAAGTTGTAGAAACAAGTTGTGTAAGTATATGTAATAAGTAGATCAAGATGATCTTACTTAGTAGTGAGTCATGAAGTCATGAAGTTGTGAAGTAGTGAGGAAGTCATGAAGGTGTGAAGTAGTGAAGAAGTCATGAAGTTGTGAAGTAGTGAAGATGTTGTGAAGTTGTGAAGTCGTGAAGAAGTCGTGAAGTCGTGTAGAAGTTGTGTAGTAATCAAAGTCGTGTCGTGAGATTGGTTCTAGCTACTATTAGAACCCGACATTTAGCTTAGTATCGTTAATTGGTGTAAGCAAAAGTCGTGTACGGTTTTCTCCGCCAAAAGGGAGCTTGTTGAGTAGTGAAGAAAACTCTCGAGTAGGTGACTCGAGGAGTGGAGTAGGGCAAGGAAGGTGTCCTTGTAGCCGAACCACTATAAATCATCGTGTCCGGTTTGCATTTCCTTTCTCTTAACCCTTTTCATTTATTCTTACATTTATCGCTTTATATCTATGCTTACAAATATGTGTTGATTGTTGCTTATATTGTTTTGATGTTGATTGTGTGATAGATAGAAGTTAATATTGTTATCGGATGAATAATTATATAATATGGTCTAATGGACTTAGATGCATTATTCACACTTCTCATGTTGAGTTTAACTTAATCGACACCTTTGTTTTTGTAAGTGTTTTAAAACTCAATTTTTTTTCTTGTACTTTCTATCTTTATCATGTTACATATACTCCAAAAGTATAACTCGTTTTTGAAAAATGATAAGTATATTTTTCGAATCATATCAAATGTTTATATATACTCGATCTCAAAATGAAGGAAATATGGGGAAAGTATCATTGAGTTGTCGTGGTAATTTTGGAGTAATAAAAACATTTTACCAAAAGTGCTTTTTTAGCTTATTTGCTTAAAAATTAGCACACGAGTGCTTATTGGGTTGAGTTTTGTCTCGTACGAAAAAGGAAAACAAAGAGAAAAACATTTTGTGCTTGGTTAAACTCTCCACCCAATAAGCTTGGCTTATTCGTGGCTTATTTTTGAAACAGAAAGGGATTTAGAGCTTATTAGATTATTTTTTTAAGTTGTTATAACTAATTTTGGGCTTAATAGTGTTTCGGGTTTGCTTATTTTTGATTATTAAGGGCTCGTTTGGTCACTTGGGTTTGGGGCGAGAAGCGCAATAAAGGCCCAAGGCTTTTCGTAGCTTGTTTTTGTAACTAAATCGAGTTAAGTGCTTATTTGTGAGTTTATATTGCTTATTAAAGATTTACTTATTTTTGGGCTAATAAGCCTCGGTTTATTTGTTTTGGGTCGATTGGGCCGAGAAGCCCACTAAGGGCTTAAGGCTTTAGCTTATTTTGAGTTGTGGTTTTCGACTTATAATAGTTCTTATTCCATTTTGCGTAGCTTGGTTATTTTGTTTACAACTTATTCGACATATACATTTTGACATGTTTTACTTTACTTTTTGGCTTATTTTGAAAAAGATATAGTTTCTGCTTATAAATTGTTTATTAGTTATATATTTCGGTTTATTTGAAGACATAAGGTTTTCGGGTTATATAAAGGTANTTTTTATAAAAAATTTAGACTATTTTATAAAACTCACTTTCTTAAAACCCGACGAAAGGACGAAATCCTAATATTTTTCAATTTATACTTAATTAATGTCGTTAAATAAACAAACAGTATACTTTGATACGTAATAATAAACTATTTTTGACAAAAAGACGAAATAATAAAATACTCCGTATTATTTTAATACCTGCACTAAAAGACGAAAATATAAATTTTATGTTACTTTTGTAAAATGACTTACGTATTTACATCGTAACTTTAAAACGTGCAAAACTTATAATATCAACACTTTAATAAAACAACTTGGGGTTATTTGCTTAGTGTAATCAATCCCAATCATATTCCTGTTACTTTCCCTTAATCACTCAATTCCATAAATGTTTCCCAAATACAATTTCAATCATCGCTGGGACATAACGACCCGGGAAAACACTGTGCTTACACCGGATCATAAATTGATCACTTCTCCCTCAGGTTTGACCTGTTGACCATCCTTGGTTAATTTGGACTGTCTGTTTGGGAGGAACCAATGATAACTCCACTTATTCCCTTTTTATATCTAGAAGTTATGATGGGAAGTAATGTCCTTTATGATGTCAGGCAAAAGTGTTAATTATATAGATAGATGTTCGATATTAAGAAGTAATTAGAGAGATAGTTATGATTTTCTTGTTTCCATTTAAATGTATGTATTCTTCTTTCAATTTAACAATTCTGATTTCTTCTTATTTGTAACTAGCAGAACATTAAGTAACCTTTGATTTTCAGAGATTATGGAAGATTATTTGTTTTATAATCTCTTATAAGTTATGTCTGCTAAACAAAGATTATTTTTAAAAAAATATGCATAATCTCTCTATAATCTCATGTGCCAAACATGCCCTATAAGTAATAGTTTTCATTATCTTATAAAAAGGCAAACACTAGAAAATGACATACATGTTGCACACTTTCTTTTAATTGACTAATGGATTATAGTTGAACGTGATAATGTATATAAATGAGAGACATCGACAGAGAATGTTACTCTCGGGTGAGACGGGCATCGGTGAGAAGGGAGGGTGGATCGCGGGGAGTGGCATGGGCGGCCAATGACTCAATGTGCGGGTCGTGCATGAGGAACAAGATACAACCAAATACATGCTTAAGTAATAAACAAAAAACATGAAAAATACCAAAGTCTCCTACTAAGAAGGAACAAGTATAAGAACGTGGGTATAAGAAAATACCCATTCTTTTTACTCCTAAAACAATGCATGACCAAGTAGCTATCCCAGTCAGTGACCTGGTCAAAAACCGATTAACCCAACAAAGTAGTTGTAATACATCGAAATTTACTCACGACATAAATTAACACTAGTCTCTCACGACACCTAGGATACCCGTTGAAATAAGTACATATATAATAAAAAGGCCATTATACAGAAGATTTCAAATCATGATATCAGAAAGCCAATGACATAGTTAGGGGCTTACATGGTGGAGTGATGACATATGCTGTTTTAAGTCTTGACACAGAGTATGGAGATGTATAAAATCATTCCCTTTTCTATGATCTCCTATTTATTGTTTAGGGAAGATTGATGATAACCGTATTTATTCCCTTTTTATGTCTAGAAGTTATGATGGGAAGTAATAATGTCCTTTATGGTGTCAGGCAAAAGTGTTAATTATATAGATAGATGTTTGATATTAAGAAGTGATTAGAGAGATAGTTTTGCTTTTCTTGTTTTCATTTAAATGTGATTCGTTCGTTGAGCACAGTTTTAATTTTCAAAGTATTTCCCGTTAGAACAAAGAATCACCTGAGGACTGGTGATAATTCGATCTTCCGAGGTCGTTTTCCATGGCGAGATTTGAATTGAAAATCACGTTATGTCATTGTTTAATGCTTGAATATCAAATATTTTTGGTTTTTATAAAATATTTTAAAAACTAATATTAAAAGAAAATAAGAAATATATGATAAAAAAAATATACTTGTTAAGCAAATTATCAAGATACTTAAGTGTGGTTTATTATTTCAATTAAGTCCTTTATTGATGAATTAATATATTTTACAAATAATTATTTTCTCACAACGTTGGTTTATTTTGAAAACAATTCATAAAGAGATATCAATATCTAAATTAAAACCCAATTATTTTCACGGCTTTT
Source organism: Artemisia annua (assembly GCA_014162995.1). Lineage (NCBI taxonomy): Eukaryota > Viridiplantae > Streptophyta > Magnoliopsida > Asterales > Asteraceae > Artemisia > Artemisia annua. The sequence goes on along the minus strand of LBNU01013971.1, from coordinate 61,305 downwards.
GCCCGCTTAAACAACCAAAATTTCAATCTAAGTAACTTAATACTAACCAATATATTTTATAACTTTATAAAACCACACTTAATTCACCGAATAATCTACTCAACAAGTATATAAAAATCTACTCACGACACATATTAAATAAGCTAATCAAAACAAATAATCCAACAAACATAAACATATTTAATCTAAACTAATATATCAACTAAACTACTTAAGAGAGTAAGAGAAGAGAACCCGGTGAATAAAGTGAGACTAAATACCACCCGATCTTATAAACTTATCAAACCTCAAAATTTATTTCTTTATTAGCTTGTATTTAACCAAATAATCAATAAAGTTTTAAACTTTATTCACTATTTAGCTTAATAGAAACAAAGAAAGCTACAAACTTTGGCTAATAAGCAAGTTTATAAGACCCTTAAGCTCCTCGCCTTATGATGAAATGAAAGCAAGCTTAAAAATCAAAACTTTATTAATGATTAAAACAAATAAGCAATAATATGAATCAAATAAGCTATGGAAAAGCTTATTGATTTAAAAAGTACTAAAATTTAAGTGAAATAAGCTAAGAAAAAGTTAAAAGATTAAAACTTTAAGACAAAAAACTATATAGATCTAAGAAAATAAGCCATTTATAGAAGAAAAACTAATAAAGGTTTAATAAAGATCCCAAACACCCTCTTGCAAGTTGATGATGTAGGCATCCTCCTCTATCATCCCCGAGGTGCTAGTACCGAGAAACCTCATTTCTTCCAAACGCATTATTGTCTGGTCTTCTCTTTCAACAACGTACATCTCTTGAGCGGCTTCCAATTTGATTATAAATTCATATTGTACAGATTCCTCAAAATCTTGTGGGTTACTCCACGTAGCACCCGATGTGGCGATTTAGTTTTTGTCGCGGGACGTTGTTTGTCAGGAGGACATGGTCTCGCATCATCTCCGAATAGCTTGTTATGTTCGGGTTCATTAAATGGATCAACAGGGTCGGCCGCATCCCACTTGGGGTGTTTTTTTCAACATTTCTAACGCCCCGCCTTGAGCAAACATTTTTTTCAAAAGATCAGCCTTATTTTCCCCACTTCTACTCAAATGTTTTAAACTTTTGCAGATAGCGTCGAACTTTTGGCAATTATCGTTCAACATTGTCCACTTCCTCGTCAACATATCCTTGGTACGTTCGTGTAGAGAAGTTTTGTTGAAATCGTTAGAACCTTGTACCAAAATGATTCGTTCTTTTGGTAATTTTCAACTTGGTCATCCTCGGAAACAGCAACATAATACTCGGCTAATAACCTTTCCTCCTCCAGCAACCAACTAGTGTTAACCCTTGTGAATCCATCAGTTGTGGGTTGTGGTGGTTGTGTTTGTCGTGATGGATAGAATTTTGGTGGATTTTGTTGAAGATGTTGAAATTGTTGGTTAAGTAGTTGTTGTTGTAGTTGAAAGTGAAAATATTGTTCGGGTGTGTATATCCGCATAGTATATTGGCAACCAAACGGAGGAAAATTGGGTTGTTGTGAGGAAGATATTGACTGTGCGGATGAAGGTGTTATAGGGTTTGACGAAGATGATGAGTTTGGATGTTAATAAGTTTATTAAAAAATGGATAATTTAGGTGTGACACATTTTTTTCTATATAGTTTGTGCGTAAAGAAATGAAAGTGGAAATAGAAGTAAAGATTATTTGTGTGTAAAATTGGTTGTGTAAAAGGGGTTTATATGGTTGTGTACTAGCATTTTTTTTTAAAGCAAACTAGTCGTTATATCTGTTGCATTTTCAAACGGGCAATTTTTGTTGCATTTACTAACTCTACTGTCCTGCCATGTTTTATAATCACAGTGAACTGATCATGAATGAGCTAAATTTTGTGTCTTAAACCTATGAACCTCACCAACTTTATGTTAATGTTTTTAAGCATCATTTTCAGGTGAGCGTTATAAGGATAAGATAGAAGGAAGCGATTAGGCGAGACCAATAGTTGCATTTGAAGTTGGTTACTTTTTATGTTTCGGATTAAGTTTTCATTCTGAATTTCCGGATTGTGATACTTGATTAAAAAAAAGGAGTTTATAAACACAACTTCATCTTCAACACCCATTTAAACACACACTAAACACACACACACAATCAATTTTTTTTTTAATCCCCCATTTTTAAGTTACTAAAACATTAAATACACACAAAGAAAGTGGAAGAATCAAGGTCGTCCAGCCGACCCTCATGCCAAAACTCCAGGTGATCGACCGATTGAGATTTTTGTTCCACAAAAGAGGCAATCGATCGATTTGCTCTTACTGTGTAGCCTAATAAACACTGGTTACAAGACTTGGCATCTCCCTAATATATGCTAAATGCAGGATGATACGTGACAATGTGGCTAAATGCAAGATGATTTGCTTTTTGGTTTCCAAGACTAGGATGAATAACTTTTTCTTTTCTTAACCATATTTTCACCGACTCTTCTCAACACTCGCACTCACCATAACCCTGTCCCATCCCTTATTCATTTCTTATTATTTTATTTTTCATTATATCTCTTTTATCGTTGGCTCTTTACTTGTAGGATATAACGAGGTCTTAAGCCCGCGCGTTGCCGCGGGATGTTTGCATATGCAAGTTAGGCAAAAAAAGAGGTTCGAAGTTACATTTAGCTAATACGTTGCCAGCTTCATTTATATTAGAAACAACAGAATAAATACAAGATCTGGTAAACGGAAATGTACATCAGGGATATAACCCATGGACTTCATCTGTCTGTATATGAAGCTGCATTTCTCGCCGTCATTTTCGTTTGCTGTTGGAGTGCCCTTTAAACCTTTCTTCATACCAGAAGGCAGCTCCACAGTAAGCAGTTCATGATAGTATGGATCAGGGTACATAACGGGGAAACATGCCTGAAATATGTATGGTAGAAAAAGTGTTACCGGTATTCGGAATACGTAAGAATATAGATGAAAATTTCTACCAATATATCTTTTAATGGGTTAATTCAGGAACCTTTTTTTTCCTGTAATGGGTTAAACACGTTTAAGAGTTAGCTTAAAATAAGGAACATTTAAAATAACTTACTTATGGGTTCTTGTAATCACTGTGAGAAAGTAAAGCATAATCCTGAGTGCATCCATAGAAACTGCACGAAAAGTTTATCGTATGAGTATTATGCCACTAAGTTACTGGTTCTGGGTTTTGAAATTGTAAAAGATCTCTAATCCATCCCAAAAACTGAACCCAACACAATTAACCCACTTGACCCGTTCCAATTTTAGCTAAAACTATTTATTGGCCAGTTTAAGATTGAGCATAAACCAAATCAGCTAGTTATCACGCGAGTACATTACAGGCGCTACCTATAACACAAACTGTTAACCTAAACGTGGTCATGTTACAGGCGCTACCTATAAAACAAACATAGACCTTGGAACAATTGGTATGTGCTAATTTACACATACCTTTTGCCTAATAAAACGGACCAAAACGACCAAAAACCGACCAAATATGCCAAATATATGTATGATTTTGTGTTTGTGAATGTGCAGGTAAAAGATATGAAAAATGGGCAAAATAAAGACCAAAACGGACAAACACGAGCACGAGATTTGGAAAGAGCACGAAATTACGGGATCAATGATATTTTTATTTGGAGCATCGAGGAAAAAAGACGGAATTTTGAAAGATTAAACGAGGTCCGAACGAAGCCCAAATCAATTATGCTATTAGAAGAATTGAGCCCAAAGAATTGTGAAGAAACATGAAGCCATGAAGCCCATCAGCTCGTTATGGCCCAATGTGGCTAAATTAATTGTTGTAACACAAGTCCAAGGCCCAAGAAAAAAATGAAGACCAGCCAAGACGTGGCCGCTTTTTTAATCGAAGTCGGGAAAAAAAATGAAAATGATATATAGTTGGACATGATCACGTGAACCATTTTATTTGGTATTCGACAAAGAAGAAAAAGAAAGAACGAAGAATGAAGCACTTTTCAAAAGAATTAAATTGCAAATTTGCAATATGGCACATGGACTAGTGAATTAATGAACAAAAGAAGATAGCTAAAGACATCACGTGATGAGCTATTCATCAAAATTAATTCAAAGGCAGTCACGTGAGTGCAATGTAGAAAATAGAATGATTCCTTTTAGCATTTTTGTGAGACTCGACAAAGACCAAATGAATAAATGAACCATGTGTTTGTCTCGATTTATTCAATTGAAGAAAATGAAATGAAGAAATGGGCAACATGCCTACTATCCAACACGTGAAGACCGAAGACAAAATGGATTTGGATGGCTGGAGTATACGACATAAGTCAAGAAAAGAAAAAATATATATATATAGCACATGAAAATCAAACAAATTAAATATCCGAGGCGCGTGGATGTCTACACTCACACACCTTATCCCTCCTGTGTCCTATCGAGAGCTTACACGTGGCATGCTATACAAAAATACATCCAGATTCATTGAATGTGAGGTGTCACTTATAGAATGTTCGAGATTTGAGTCCCATGATTGCTATTTATTGATCCGAGGATACATCATTAAGTGAGCTCTCCTTTCATAAAAAATTCACACCTACTTCAGTTTTTATTATGTAGACAGTAGCGGATTTTATTTATTTTTCTTTTAGTGTCTTTTCTTTTTAGCTTATTTAAGTGCTTATTATTGTAAAACTCTTTTATTATTAATGAAGCTTATTTGTCTTTGAGTTATGTTTATTTCTAGCTTATTCTTCTTCTAATCCAATATCTTTTCTTTATTTTTCTTTTCTTAAATCTATAAAATAAATGTTGTTATTCACTCATTACTATAAAAAGTTTACATTTTTAGCTTATTATGTATTATTCTCTCTTCTTTTCTTCACCCTCTAGCTCGATTCAAACATCAAAAGAGATGCATGAGCTTGTTAAGCTCGGTTGATTTTTCAAATAAGCCTTGATATCCCTTAGTTTGAGAGCACTTTTCTATATTTTTAGCTTTTTAAATAACTTGTTTATTAGATCTATTAGTTTTATCAAGTTTTTAATAAAAAGTTTGCATCTTTATTAATTTTTCTTCTAAAAATAGCTTATTTTCTTAGATCTATTAAGTTTTAATCATAAAGTTTTAATCTTTAAGCTTTTTCTTAGGTTTTTAATAATAAAGTTGGTAGCTTTCTCAACCAATGAGCTCTTCCATAGCTTATTTGGTCATTATTATTGCTTATTCCTAATAAAGTTTTGATTTTTCTTTGTTTCTCATCATTTCTACCGCTAAGGCCGGAGCTTAAGGGTCTTATAAGCTAGCTTATTACTAAAGTTTATTACTTTTTAGTCTTAATAAGCTAATTAGTTAATAAAGTCACAAACTTTATTATTAACTATTTGGTTTTATTAAAGCTTTTTAAGAAATAAACTTTATGGTGTGTTTAGTTTATAAGATCGGGTGGTTAATTTCGTCTCATCTCTTAGATCGGGTTCTACTTTCTTTCCTTTTTCAATTTTTAGTTTAAATATTTAATTATGCTTATCATTGTTGAAATATTTGTGTTTATTAGTTTAATTAATATGAGTAGAGAATAGATTTTTATTATGCTTGTTGAGTAGATTGTTCCGTGAATTAAGTGTGGTTTTATAAAAGTTAGAAAATGAATTGGTTAGTAATGATAAATTACTTGGATTGAAATTTTGGTTGTTTAAACGGGTAAAAGCCGTGAAAATAATTAGGTTTTAATCTAGATATTGATATCTCTTTATGAAACTGTTTTCAAAATAAACCAATGTTGTTGTGAGAAAATAATATTTGTAAAAGAATATTAATTCATCAATAAAGAACTTAATTCAAATGATAAACCACACTTAAGGATCGTGATAATTTGCTTAACAAGTATATCTTTTCATCCTATATTTCTTATTTGCTTGCTTAAGTTTGTTATTTTAGTTGGTATCTTTTAGCGTTAATTTTAGATTATATACTTGCTACTAGATTTATTATCGTTACTTAGTATACTTAGTTTGCCTCTAGATTTATGTGCTTCCTAAGTGCTCGTTTTTATATTAGATTGCGTTTTAGGTTACTTGAACTTTACGTGCTTGTTTTATATGCTTAATTGTTGCCTTTTAGTTTATGTTTGCTACTAGTAGTTTTAAAATCCAAAATCTCACTTTTATCACTATTCAATTCACACAATCACGACTCGAACCGATAATTCCATTAATACCTTCGCTGGGACTACGACCCGGGGAAATACTTTCCTAAGTATTCCTTTGGAAAATATACTATACTACGATTGACTCTCATCAATTTCATGGCGCCGCTGCCGGGGAAGGTTTGAAGCGAGTTTTTGATTCCCGTTCGTTGCTTTGTGTTTTGAAGACCCTTCCCCGAGAAGTTATCGTTTTTTGTAAATATTTTCTCACTATTTTTATAAAAACCAAAAAAAAATTACAAAATACAAAAATTCAAAAATATTATCTTTCAAATTTTTCTTAAATATAAAAACCCAAAAATATTTTCTTTTTCAAAATTTATTTTTCTTTTCATTTTTCTAATTACAAAAACCCAAAAATATTTTCTTTTTCAAAATTGATTTTAAATTTTGTTTTTCCTTTGTTTTTCCGACCTAAAAATCCAAAAATAATCTTCGTCTCCTCTTATGTGTTTAATTCTTATCTCCTTACCCTCTCATACCGTTTAATTTTTTCCTTCTTATCCTCTTAACCGTTTAATTCTATCTCTTTCTCCCTCTATATCGTTTAATTCTTATGGCTGACACGCGGACTTTGGAGGAATTGCTGCGGATACCCGTACGTTTTGAAAAGGCCATCGTTATTCCACCAATTCTTGCGGATGAATATCAAATAAATGTCGAGTTATTGAATTTCATAGATCCTTTCTTTGGTTTTGAAAACGATGATCCTTATTCCCGCATCAGCAGACTTTCTCTAATAACCGGAACTTTCAAAATAAATCAAGTGCCTGATGATGTGGTGAATTTAATCTTGTTTCCATTGACACTTAAAGGAGCAGCCAAAAGATGGCTTGATCGTGAACCTCCTAATTCTATCACCACTTGGGATGATTTAGCGTCAAAGTTTGTGAATCGATTTTATCCTCATTCCAAAACAATTGAGCTCAGAAAAGAAATCATTAATTTTGAACAACGTTTTGATGAGACTTTCGCCGAAGCTTGGGAGAGATTCAAAAATTTAATGAGAAAATGCCCACATCACGGTTTTTCGGAATTACACCAAGTCGATACGTTCTATAATTCTTTGACACAATCCGATCAAGATTCGCTCAATACGGCCGCCGTTGGCAATATCTATTGTCGAACTCCGAGAGATGCGTTGACTATTATCGAGAACAAATCGAGAGTTCCTATTTTCCGAAACAAACCGTGGCTACCGGAGCCCGTGCAAGCCGTCAAACCAAGTTGCGATACTTATGGTGATTCATACTCTTATTTCGAGTGTTCAGCCGCCGGTGGCTACACTCAAGAGAACGTTTATGCTAATACTAAACCGCAAAGAGATCCTAATCTTCTTAGCTCCCGTTCTGGACCACCCGGTTTCCGTAACCGAGGTGGTGTTCATTATACTGGACCTACGATTCCTACTATGTCTTCTTCTCTTCCTAAAGTAGTGGAACGTGAAACCGAGGTGACAAAGGACACGGTGTTTCCTTCTGATAAGGAAAGTACCGAAAACGTCCAACCTATGGTTGTCCAAGTTTCTAAGCTCGAAGTTAATCCTAAGATCGATCTTCTCATTAAGGAATCTGCGGATACCTTGTCAATGGGGGAGAAGGAAGTCAAAATCAATCTTCTTGAAGAGATTGATGACCTTGTTCCAATCCCAAGGGTATCCGAGAGACCTTTCGATTCAATTTCAGAAACATTCGATACGACTATCACCAATCCTTTATTTGATTTCGATTCTGAATTTACTCTTACAATCGATAATCCAATCCTCGATATTCGAAATGATGAGAGTGATGAGTCCGATACGGAACCCGAGCTTAAGGATATACATCATAAGAGTGATTCCCTTCTCGAGGAGTTCGCCGATGAACTCGCTCATATTGATCCCATCCCACCGGGGGATGAAGACGATGTTTTTGATTTTGAATCCGATCTAAAAGAATTAGAATTTTTGCTTAATCCTGATCCATCGATTGATTCTTCTTCTTGTCTCGAGAAGTTCGCCGGTGAACTTTCTCCCATCATAACTCCTCCGGAGTATGATTATCTTGAGGATGATCCTGACCCGGGGGGAGGAGCACTCTATCATAAGAGCTTGTTCATTGAAAAAACAACCCCAACCCTCCCTCCCGAGGTATTTGTTGAAAAGAGCGTTAATGATAAATTTGCTTTTGAAGATGAAGATCTTATCATGATTATTATCAAAATCTTTCTTCCCTTCTTCACATTTGATGTGATTTCTCCTCTTCTTCACTCCACCGGGAGTGAGGATATCGTCTTTGACCCCGGCATCTTCGTTTTTCGTGCCGGGTGTCCATTGCAGTGTTGATTCTCCATTCGCTCCCCCAAGATTAAGTAAATTCGGGGCGAGTCTAAGCTATACGACTTAATAAAAAACAAGCGCTTCGTGGGAGGCACCCCATGCTTATCCTTTCCATCTTCTTTTCTATTTTCTAATAAATGTGTTGTGATAATAAAGTGTGAGGAGGCTCGCCTCTTCCATTCTCGTGTTTTCGTGGTTGTTTGTGATTATCCAGGATTGTCCCGAATTATGAAGACTCTCGTGCTCATTGTTTCTCTTCTCCACTCGAGTATCATTCTTCGTTGCTTATGGAAATCCGATATCCTAAAATCTTATCGACTAACGTTTATCTTTTGGCATAATTAATAAACGGCCTTAGATTTTTGTTAGGATTACCCTTACCTTTGAAACATTGAGGACAATGTTTACCTTTAGTCTGGGGGGGGGGGTGAATCTTCGATTTGATTTTTGCCTTGCACTTCCATTTAGCCGTTTACTCTCGCAACCCCGTTTTTCCTAAAAAATTGAAAAATTTTGAAAAATTTGAAGAAAAAAATGATGAAAATGATATAAAAAGCACAAAAAATGTGAAAAAGTTGAAAAAGATGTGCAAAAATATAATAAGTGTTTTGACACCTTGTTGACTTTCCAGCTGGCGAGAGTAGGAATAAAATTTTGACTTGATCCGGGCGTGTTGAGCCCTAGCTTGTTCCCTTAACCAATGATGATCACAAAAGCTTTTGCTAGTTTTGTACACAAGGAGCTACTCTTTTGTCGGCTCCCGTACTTGACTTTTAACATGCATGTCTTGAAGAGCTTTCGCTAGTCTCTTACACTAGGAGCTAACGCGAATTCTTTCTAAGAGTTTGCAAGTTCCCGTATTTGACTTTATATATGCGTGGCTTGATTATCGGCTAAGCATCCGTGGATCTCATTATTTGAGATTTTTAAAATGCGGAGAACGAGAAATGATAGAGTTTATTTAGAAGTTAGATGCTAAGCGTGGAGTAGTTGGTTCTCTTTAGAGCTCATCGTAGGTACTTGTGGCTTTTTGCTCCCACCAAATTGTTTCACCCCATATTATGTGTATAAATAATTAAAGATGTTACGTTTGGGTGAAATTTAGTTTTTTATCGTCTTAAGAGAATCTTTGCTTTAAAAATTGGGTACACATCAAGGATACGTCTTAAGTAAAGTCATTAGTGTAATAAGTTGATTAGAAATCCCGCTTTTGGCTTTCTAGTTATGCATGTGGTTTTGGAACTACCCGTAAAGTTCCATGATTATGTCAAAAAAAATAAAAAAAAAAGTATGAAAAAGTTATGAATAAGTATGGATTGATTAGTGCTTATATTGTAAGACAAGTTGTTGGCACGTGATGTGCATGTGGACGGTCCTAGACCGGGCACATGATGTGCATGTGAAGGTACTCCACAACTAATGTCTATGATTATGTATAAGTTCGATTCATTGATGTATATGTATATGAGTTAGTTTGTATCCTAATTCCTTGATGTGGACCTCATTTTTAAGGCAACGATTCTTAAGAGAAGATCGAAAACTACTTAGCGTCTTAATTTAGTATCTTTATCGGACTAATAATTATGAAAAACGAGATGTTTATGAAGAAATTCATTTCTCTCACAAAAATAAAATAAATAGATACCATCAAATAGGAAATGGGAGCAAGAAGTTATTACACAAGTAACTACCATGAGTAGCGTTAGCATCTAACTTGTAAGTAGGCTGTGATCTCGTTTTTAAGCTTAGTTTGGGGGCTTGTGAAAAATCAAGGACGATGAATTTTATCCGTATGGTCACTTCTCCATGAGTCGTGTTTCTACTTTTTGACCCTAAACGTTATTGCATAATAATGAAAGTCAAAATAACGTCACAAGAATAAAGTATGAAAAATATAAAAATACAAAAATAAGTAGTGTAAAGTTAGTACGTTAAATAAAATGGGTAAATGGGGCGTTTTAGGGAATAAATGATTTTGAAATCTCTTTTGAACGTTTTTGCTACTTTTCAAAGTTAGTAAAAAGAGTTTCTAAATTATTTATCTCAAAAGCGTGACGTGGTTACATTGCGTGAGGACACGGCAATACCTTAGTCTGGGGGATTTTGGCATGTGCTAATTTACACATACCTTTTGCCTAATAAAACGGACCAAAACGACCAAAAACCGACCAAATATGCCAAATATATGTATGTTTTTGTGTTTGTGAATGTGCAGGTAAAAGATATGAAAAATGGACAAAATAAAGACCAAAACGGACAAACACGAGCGCGGGATTTGGAAAGAGCACGAAATTACGGGATCAATGATATTTTTATTTGGAGCATCGAGGAAAAAAGACGAAATTTTGAAAGATTAAACGAGGTCCGAACGAAGCCCAAATCAATTATGCTATTAAAAGAATTGAGCCCAAAGAATTGTGAAGAAACATGAAGCCATGAAGCCCATCAGCTCGTTATGGCCCAACGTGGCTAAATTAATTGTTGTAACACAAGTCCAAGGCCCAAGAAAAAAATGAAGACCAGCCAAGACGTGGCCGCGTTTTTAATCGAAGTCGGAAAAAAAAATGAAAATGATATATAGTTGGACATGATCACGTGAACCATTTTATTTGGTATTCGACAAAGAAGAAAAAGAAAGAACGAAGAATGAAGCACTTTTCAAAAGAATTAAATTGCAAATTTGCAATATGGCACATGGACTAGTGAATTAATGAACAAAAGAAGATAGCTAAAGACATCACGTGATGAGCTATTCATCAAAATTAATTCAAAGGCAGTCACGTGAGTGCAATGTAGAAAATAGAATGATTCCTTTTAGCATTTTTGTGAGACTCGACAAAGACCAAATGAATAAATGAACCATGTGTTTGTCTCGATTCATTCAATTGAAGAAAATGAAATGAAGAAATGGGCAACATGCCTACTGTCCAACACGTGAAGACCGAAGACAAAATGGATTTGGATGGCTGGAGTATACGACATAAGTCAAGAAAAGAAAAAAAATATATATAGCACGTGAAAATCAAATAAATTAAATATCCGAGGCGCGTGAATGTCTACTCTTGCACACCTTATCCCTCCTGTGTCCTATCGAGAGCTTACACGTGGCATGCTATACAAAAATACATACAGATTCATTGAATGTGAGGTGTCACTTATAGAATGTTCGAGATTTGAGTCCCATGATTGCTATTTATTGATCCGAGGATACATCATTAAGTGACCTCTCCTTTCATAAAAAATTCACACATACTTCAGTTTTTATTATGTAGACAGTAGCAGATTTTCTTTATTTTTCTTTTATTGTCTTTTCTTTTTAGCTTATTTAAGTGCTTATTATTGTAAAACTCTTTTATTATTAATGAAGCTTATTTGTCTTTAAGTTATGTTTATTTCTAGCTTATTCTTCTTCTAATCCAATATCTTTTCTTTATTTTTCTTTTCTTAAATCTATAAAAAAAATGTTGTTATTCACTCATTACTATAAAAAGTTTACATTTTTAGCTTATTATGTATTATTCTCTCTTCTTTTCTTCACCCTCTAGCTCGATTCAAACATCAAAAGAGATGCATGAGCTTGTTAAGCTCGGCTTATTTTTCAAATAAGCCTTGACATCCCTTAGTTTGAGAGCACTTTTCTTTATTTTTAGCTTTTTAGATAACTTGTTTATTAGATCTATTAGTTTTATCAAGTTTTTAATAAAAAGTTTGCATCTTTATTAATTTTTCTTCTAAAAATAGCTTATTTTCTTAGATCTATTAAGTTTTAATCATAAAGTTTTAATCTTTAAGCTTTTTCTTAGGTTTTTAATAATAAAGTTGGTAGCTTTCTCAACCAATGAGCTCTTCCATAGCTTATTTGGTCATTATTATTGTTTATTCCTAATAAAGTTTTGATTTTTCTTTGTTTCTCATCATTTCTACCACTAAGGCCGGAGCTTAAGGGTCTTATAAGCTAGCTTATTACTAAAGTTTATTACTTTTAGTCTTAATAAGCTAATTAGTTAATAAAGTCACAAACTTTATTAACTATTTGGTTTTATTAAAGTTTTTTAAGAAATAAACTTTATGGTGTGTTTAGTTTATAAGATCGGGTGGTTAATTTCGTCTCATCTCTTAGATCGGGTTCTACTTTCTTTCCTTTTTCAATTTTTAGTTTAAATATTTAGTTATGCTTATCATTGTTGAAATATTTGTGTTTATTAGTTTAATTAATATGAGTAGAGAATAGATTTTTATTATGCTTGTTGAGTAGATTGTTCCGTGAATTAAGTGTGGTTTTATAAAAGTTAGAAAATGAATTGGTTAGTAATGATAAATTACTTGGATTGAAATTTTGGTTGTTTAAACGGGTAAAAGCCGTGAAAATAATTAGGTTTTAATCTAGATATTGATATCTCTTTATGAAATTGTTTTCAAAATAAACCAATGTTGTTGTGAGAAAATAATATATGTAAAAGAATATTAATTCATCAATAAAGAACTTAATTCAAATGATAAACCACACTTAAGGATCGTGATAATTTGCTTAACAAGTATATCTTTTCATCCTATATTTCTTATTTGCTTGCTTAAGTTTGTTATTTTAGTTGGTATCTTTTAGCGTTAATTTTAGATTATATACTTGCTACTAGATTTATTATCGTTACTTAGTATACTTAGTTTGCCTCTAGATTTATGTGCTTCCTAAGTGCTCGTTTTTATATTAGATTGCGTTTTAGGTTACTTGAACTTTACGTGCTTGTTTTATATGCTTAATTGTTGCCTTTTAGTTTATGTTTGCTACTAGTAGTTTTAAAATCCAAAATCTCACTTTTATCACTGTTCAATTCACACAATCACGACTCGAACCGATAATTCCATTCATACCTTCGCTGGGACTACGACCCGGGGAAATACTTTCCTAAGTATTCCTTTGGAAAATATACTATACTACGATTGACTCTCATCAACAATCTTATTTCAAGATGTTGTGTAAGATTGTTCCAAGGTCTATGTTGTGGCTGTTCTACCGGTTTGTATGATATGTTAAAGTAATAAATTTTCATGTTTATGAGTTTTGTACCTTTTTGTTTCTTTGTCATAGTTGGCTGTTCAGCGAATAGTAGCCATTTCACTGGCTCTACTTTCTTTTCCTCATTCTTCTTTTGTTGTTCATTGAGTTGTTCCTTCTCTATAAACGCACGGGAAAGTGCAGACGGTGCTTCCTCCCCATCTCTATTGTGACCCATATACCTGAGAAATAAGGACCGTAAAACTCAGCTTGTGGTCGCATAGATATACGCAGTTGCATTTGACAATTTGTTGTTGATTTTGATCAATATATGGTTCAAAACAGAGAAATAAAAAAGGAGTATACTAATCTTGAGAAAGATACAAACCGCGTTATAAGCTTTCTTAATTTCTGAATGAGAGTGTGATTGTGGTTGTGGTTTCAACGGTTTTCAGGTTTGTTTATCTCTTATATAATATAGGGTGTTTGAAGTTGCCTAGTTTAAGAGGTTATCTGGTTGGCAGCATTTTCTAAAACAGATTAACAATCCAAAGCACCATGTCAAAAACTCTTTATTTTATACACAACACCCGCAATAATTCAATGCGACTAAACTATTAAAAAAAAATCTTAACCTGCATAATGAGTTCCATCCTATCCGTAGGTGCAGTAATAATTTTGGCAGCAGCACCAAAAACCTCGACAGCAGCAAACACGACAACATCTTCCACTACGCAATAGCACTAACACTTTTACCCCAACCATCAACTCCCCTACATAAACCGTATAATTATATATCCATAAGATTTTAACATATTTCCACGTCGTTAAGCTGGAAAACAGCTTGAAGCCACATTTTTTCGTTTAACATCATCGACGATCACTTGTAATTTGTCACAGCCACTTCGCTTAGCGACTCCAACAGAACCTGCAGTCATTGCAACAACAAATTCAAATCCGATCCACCATACTATACCACACCAACTATAAATTAACCTGAGAGCCACAAATCACATTAAAATAATAAAATCTACATACCAGTAATGAAGAGGTTTTAATAAATCATTACAGCAGCGCCTGAACACCCATTTATACCACCCAAAACCCATTAAAAAAACAATTGGGATACTACCTTGTTGCTATTGTTTTGTAGCAGTTCCAAAAATCACCCAAAATCCTACTAAAAGCCACCCAAACATTCGCTAAAAATGACCCATTTACCTCTTTATTGCTGCTATTCCATACCAGTACCGAACTTATGTTTTGCCTGTTTTCAAAATGACCCAAGAAAAAGAATATATCTGCCATGGCTGCAAGCTAAGTGAGCTTGCCCCGGCATGATTAAAAAAATACAACCAACCAATCCCAAACACCCCTTAAGGGACATATTTATGAATATGGTAGGTGTATCAAACACCCGCCATGGCTGCAATCATACATTTAGTGTGATTGGCCAGCCAAGATACGCTCATATATAAACTACATACAGTAAACACAATTCATGTTTTCTTAGTCACCCACGCCATTTAAAGTAACTTTTAATTTTTTTCCTTAAGCTTATACCTGAGAATCACCCCTGTGGTTGCGATAACTCCATCTCTAGGCTGCAAAAACAAAGGACCGTGTATTTATTTATTTTATTTTTAACTAAACAATCGACCTGTAATTCCATGAATCTCATACCATCTATCACTTAAACACTACTGTGTAGTTTTGAGTTCATCTTTTTTTGCCTAATACTGGCTCTAGACTAACGTCCTTTTAAACCACTTTTAGCTACTAAAGAATGAATTACCTAACCTGCCTATCATGCATTGGATAACAACAGAATCATATATTCATCTATAAGCACACTTATACAACAAAAAATTGCTTTTCCGCCACGGGTCCCTTTATAAGTGGTCTCATTAAACTCCCTAATAAATTACATTCTGCTACTTTTTTCCATCTTCATATTTTTGACAGAGTTTTAATTTAACCTCATCCGTCTTTATTTGCAAAATCAGATAAAAAACTACAATTTAAATCGATTGGACTTGGAAATCTTCAATGCCACACTTACCATTGTAAGTATGTGTCATTCGGCATGAGTTAATTGCAATTATCACAGGTTTTTCGAGGGTTTCATATTTTAGCTACAATTTTATGTTTTACCTGAAACAACTTTTAACTATAAGTACCTTTTTGGCAGTCGGTAAAACTTTTCCTACAGGAGCGGGATTCTCTCAAAAGCCAAGGTCGTAGGTGGCCAAGTTGTGATACAACCCCAACATTAAGACTGCTCAGTTTGGATGATTTCATCCAATCAAAAGTGTACAAAGTATTTCCTAGTTTTTTTTATCAGATCTTATATTCAGTTTTGACCCATACCTTCTAAGTGAGTTGATTTGGTTGTGTTTGTATTTAACTGGTCTTTTTCATTAAAGAATTAGATTAATTATAAAAACCTATCCATCCAAAAATGATATCACTAAAAGTCTTTCTAATAGGATTCAAAAACTACTATAGTACTATCATTATAAGTGCAGTGATCATTTTTATGAGTTTTAAGTACATCTAGAATAAACTTATGTGTTGTACTGCACATACCAGAGACGGCGGCGTAGATGAGCCGTATCCATGAGTATCAAACCACTAATACAACGTGTAGCAGCTTCTCACCAACCTTAAGTATGTACTGCAAAATCAACAGATAAGAAATTACAGGGGCATTTGAGACGTTCCATTATTAATCGAAACTTCATATAAAGTTTGAGTTAACCGGTTCAGGTGTAAGGTCCAACCTCTGTATAATATATACAGACATAACTTTTCGATCACTAATGGAATCATCCAAGTCTTACGATTCCAGATATTCACTTATTTTTCAAAGTTTTTGAGCAAAAGTAAAGGATACAATTGGAACATAAAATTACTCAAACTATAACCTCCTAACATTGGCGGGAGTAAGTTTCCATCAGTAAAAGTAATCATTTTTGGCATCCTATAAATTATCAAAACTTGAATCTTATATTTACCAAGAAATAATAAAAAATTGGATGCTTAATGACTACTATTACAAGAAAGAAAGAAAAAAAAGGTTATACGATCACATTCGACTAACCTTTGTGGGTCTTCTGGTTTAGGTCAACTTCTCCTTAGCTTCTTTCCTCTTTCAGATGAGCAAATCCATAGCTTGAGTCCTTGGCGGCGGCTGACTTGTCCACTCTGTATTTTTTAGCATCAGGCCAACACACAGTACCACGTGCAACTCCAAATATCTCCCCAAGAGCCTTCAATGTGACCTACATGAAGATGATAAGTTGTAGTTTAATATATATACACATCTTATATATATGATGGTAGGCTGACCATTTTTTTCCCAGAAACCCATAATGACTCATTAGCCAATCCGTTGTAGCAGGCCGTTTTCCCACTACTACTCACAACTAAACCATACCTTCATCAATTCTTGAAACTTGTCGTCGTGTAATTAGAAAAAACCTCATAAGCCGAAAAAAGCAAGGTATTCAACTTTCCTGAAAATCTTAAAGATTTAAAACTTTTTCCAAATACCCTAACCCTAAACTAAATCATATCAATTGAGCATACCCAAATGAACATAATAAATTAAACCCTACGCACCCATTATAAATCCAAGCCCCAACACCCACCTTAACAGCTTATTTGATCAAATAAGTAGTTTTCTCCTCCAACACCAAATTACTTATGTGTTATAGCATCCTAATAAAAACCTTAATCCGTGCTTTTCCTTATAACATAACCAACATGATCACAAAATACACTATAATAAAACAACTAATTTCAACAACCAAAATATAACAAACTAACATTTATGGTTATATCTAACGAAAAATCTTACCTTTAATAACATGGATCGAGCATAAACAAAAAAAATCCTCCAGGATGAAAAAAGGCCAAAATAGGGACCCATCTTCAAAATAGCTGCAAACGTCATCAGCAACCCAACCTTCAAAACAAATCAAAAAAAGAACCCCAAATTAACGAAACCCTAATTTGAACGAAAAATAAAAATAAAAGAAATATCTAAATTAAATCATGAATTAGGCAAAACTAGGGCTGAGCAAACGGACCGGATGGACCGGACCGACCGACAAAACCGACCGGACCGGACCGGACCGACCACATTCGGTCCGGTCCTCGGTCTAAGCTTTTTGGCTAATTCGGTCCTCGGTCCGGTCGGTCCGGTCCCGTCTGGTCCGAACCGACCAAAAACCCGAAAAAACTTGCCAAATCTTGCCTAATTGGACCGTGATCACCCTTAGGCAAAACTAAACCATCTTGGAATCGGTGGTTCTTCATCCTTGACTTTGTCCACTTTATTTTTTTGCCATCTTGGAATGTAAATAATTCAATCTTCGTTTGGTGTTGTTCCTGAATAGATCTGCTAGTGTGTGTGCGTGTGTTTTGACAAAGAAAGGCAGAAGATTCTGGATATGTTTGGGAGAGTGTGTTTCAGGCTAAGCTAATGGTGTGGGGATAGCAAGGTTGAAGGAAGCAAATCACTATTACTAACACTGTGCATCTCCTCTAAAATTCCTGTAGCTGCATCATAAAGTGGGGTGGGAGCAATTTTGGGTAGTAACACCCGCTAATGTGTTTGTAGCACAAAGTGTGGTAGTAGCAAAATGGGGGAGCACTGTAGCAACAAAGCCCTCTGCTTAGTATGTAGATATAATGCTTATGAAACTTGAGATTAAAAATAATAATAATAATAGACGCGCCAAACTTTCTTCAAAAGTTTTAAACCGTGTTCCTTATTTATTATAATAAGCTTAATGCAACAATAGAAATTATCACAAGAAGACCATAAATGGCACGAGTCACGATTAGGTTGTCTACACATGTCAATTTTGACAATCTATTAAGCAACTAAAGAGAAGTAATATGTCACATCTTTTTATCAAAAAGTCTTTGAAAATGTGAATAAAGAGAGACAATTATGGTATTAGAGTGCAAGGTATCACCACACGTTATTGGTATGCCACCTCATCACCACATCATCCCCTCCCGATAACACACCAATAACTAAAACATCCCTTCTCCATAACACACCAATAACATCACTTGTAAGTCCCACAAAATACCCCATGATATACCACCCACTCACTCACAATACAAACAAACAAACAAAAGAAGATATCAAATGGCGTGAGCCATTGCATTGGCTCAAAAGCAATGGCACAAATTTGGCACAAAGGTTCGGTATGGTTGGCACAAATTTGGCACGATTCAAGGGTGCATTTGGTGTGTTATTCAAAGCCAGGGCCGTCCCGTGGATTTTGGGGCCCTGTGCCATGTTGATCATATTGGCCTCTCGAACAACCGAAAAAACCTAAATATGTCCGAAAACATAAAAACAACCGTGAATGACATCTCTATAATTATCACGTTAATATTATTGGGCCACATTTAAAATCTTTTTATAAAAATGTATAAAAGAAAATTTTGGACAAATTTTAACAGCTTTCCAAAACTTGGGTTTAAAATGTAATTTTTGTAAACCCATTTGTAGTTTTACTTTAGAATGAAACTAAAAGACAAAGAGAATTGTGTAAATTCTACAAACTTTAGGGTGCAAAGTGACTATTATCTATAATTATCATCTTCCACGTCTCATCATATCTACAACTTGCTTTGCTTTTCTTTTCATTGTTGACTTTTCTCTTTAAATCACTTGAACATAATCCATTTTACATTTATATAAGGTCAAAATCTTAAGTTTTAGAACACATTCTTATCAAATTTGTCTTAAATTAATAGCTAAATCAGTTATGTATCATAACATCGGAGGCCTCAAATTTTTGGGGCCCTGTGCGGTTGCACACTCCGACACCCTAAAATCCGGCCATGTTCAAAGCTAGTACATCCTAATTTCAGAAAGAAAAAAAGCAAGCAATCCTGCATTTAGCCACTATTTCGAATAGCATCATAGTTTTAGAATTTCTTCGCTTTTTCACCGTTAACCATCTAAATCCTTGTTAAGACACCACCTAAAAGTGATTACAAATGTATCTGAGCGACATAACCAACAACCCACAAATGTTAAGTAACTAGCTAGCACTAGGTTTGAAAGAAATTATACTACGCAGCCAAAACTTCAAGGTTAAATGGCGTGATCAAGATTCTTTTGGAACAATCAGCAATGATTCAAAAAGTATCATTACTTCATGATTTGAAACTAAGTTGATGAAAATAACTACTAACTTGGTTTATGATAAGTTGGTAAATGCCACATGCAATAAACAATATTGTGTTAAATGGCAAACGGATGGTTTTAAGGTTATTTGAAAAATAAGCAAGATAGAGTACAAGTTATTTACATTTCTTATAAACAAAAGCTCAAACTTACCAACCCATTAATGTTGAAACTAAATGGTCCAATTTGTCCACACGTTACTGTTATAACTAAAGCTCCCGCTGCCTATCTCTTCTAGATCTTTCTATAAATAGTATGCACATTTTTTATGAAAGCAACGATCATTCATTCATTCTTCTGTTAATAGTTCAACGAACATGTCTTATGAGATTAAACTACTGTTTACAGTGCTCGTTGTCGTGGGGCTGATGCAACTTCAAACACTTGTAGTCGCTGAACCACAAGTCCCATGTTACTTTATATTTGGAGACGCGTTGGTTGATAGTGGCAATAATAATAAACTCGTGACAGCAGGAAAAGCCAATTATCTCCCCTACGGGATTGATTTTCCTCAAGGTGTCACTGGTAGATTTACTAATGGTCGAACCATCGCAGACATTATTGGTCTCATTCTCTATCCTTTCCTCGCATTAATCTTAATATTTTGATAATAACATTTAGGGTGTATTAAGTTGTGGAAAGATGAGGCTCTTATCTGAATAACTTTCTCAACATGCTGAATAAATATACAAAAATTGTAGCATTTTGATCAAACAATCCCTTAAATCAAAGCAAGTCATGACAATTTTCATTTTGCTATATGCAAAAAAGGAATAATTGTGATATTCTCTTTTAGTAAGTTTGTTTTATAATTTTTTCCTGTAATACATATCACAAATCATTACCTAAAAGAGTTGTTTAGCAATGTATGTAATTCTAGAGCATACATTGTAGCATTCTTTATTGTTACTCAAAAAAGGATGTAAAGAATATTTAGATCACACATTAATGGTTTGCTACTTGGCTTATTTTCAGGTCAATTTCTAGGTTTCCCAAACTTTATACCACCATATGCTTTAGCAACTGACCAACAGATCAGCACAGGTGTAAACTATGGTAGTGCATATGCGGGCATTCGGCAAGAAACCGGAAGAACAGAGGTAGTCACCATTTACATTGTTTTTGAACACTTCGTTTCTTTTTTTGGCTTCCTAAAATAAAACCGGCGTACAAATGTACAGTTCAACTTAATTATTTATTATGAATTTGAATGCCTGATAATATCTCCACCTCTTTAATTAATACGTCCATATTGAAGACATTTGTTAGAAAAAACAGACTCTACAAATGGCAAAACATTTATTAACAAATAATGTTGATACTTTGTAACTAAATCAATTCAGTTAATCATTATAACTTTATGCGCATATCTTAATTTGTTGTTTATTTTGAACTTTATTGTAGGGTGAGCGTGTCACCTTTGATATGCAACTACAGAATCATGAAGCAGTAATGTCACGCCTTTCACGCTTACAACAAAACAACACATTTACACAAGATTACCTAAAAAAATGTATTTACTTAGTAAATATTGGAAGCGATGATTACATAAACAACTACTTGATGCCTAACAATTATCCCACAAGCCACATATATACCACTGGTCAATATGCAGCAGTCCTCACGCAGCAATACTCTCAACAACTAACGGTACTCTCTAAGATCTCCCATTTTTTAGTATGCTGGAAATGTTTTCACTTTTCACACTTCTGACCGTATTTTGTTTTCGTGATCTATGTATACACTTATAAGTCTTTTACTAAGAATATTGTGAAATGAAAATTTTGGATTTGTCCTGATCATTGTGATTCTTATGACAGACTTTGTACAATTTGGGAGCCAGAAAGATTGTTGTGTATGGTTTGGGTTTGATAGGGTGTGCCCCAACTGAGATAACAAGATTTGGCACTGATGGAAAAACATGTGTTGAATCAATCAATAACGCGGTAGGGTTGTTTAATGATAGGCTTAAGCCTGTTGTTGATCTGCTCAACAGTGATTTCTCTGATGCGCGATTCACTTTCATCAACCTTACAAATATTCAAGAAACACAAGGAGGTAACACATGCTCATAAAAGTTCAGTTTGTGGTGTTCCATTTTGATTTTAAATCATTAAGTTTGTGTTGTTGTTGTTGTTGTTTGTTTGTTTTGTGTGTGTGTGTGTGTGTGTGTGTTTTTTTTTTTTTTTTTTTTTTTTTTTTTTTTTTTTTTTTTTTTTTTTTTGTGTTGGGAAAAATTTTTTTTTTTTTTTTTTTTTTTTTTTTTTTTTTTTTTTTTTTGCCTAGAATGGAGAAAGATTTAGTTACCAGTTCTTAATTTGCAATTAATGTTTATCGGTTGTGTTTATTTACATAAACTGTTTCCATGTTTTGTAGGTGAAGTCTTGCCAAATGTTGCTTGTTGTCAAGTGAGGCCGTTCGATGGACAATGTATTCCAAACTCAGTCTTTTGCTCTGTACGGGCTCTGTCTCTTTGGTATGTCGGATTTCATCCCACAGAAACCGTAAACACAATTTTTGCGACAAGATCATACTCTGCACTCTCTGCCATGGACGCGTCTCCATATGATATTAGTCATTTGGCTCGACTGTAAAAATATGATGAGATGGCATGACAACGAATTGTTCTACAGTTTGATGTGATGAAACCTATGAAGTAATAACAAAGATATGGAGATCCTATTATGTATGGCTTCTTTTCGAATTTATATCATTGCAAATATTACTTTTGTCTGATTATTACTCATATTTCTTTTAGAGCCGGTTTCCTTTATTATATGCATGTTTCATCAACCAACAGTTTTCGATTCTAGCTCGTGTACTTTAACATTAATTTGTGGTCTTAAAAAACTATGAATGGCTAAAACATGTAGTGAAGGTGACGGCATAATAAAGTAAATTAGATAGATAGTCTGTCGACCTGTTTCCTCTACGTCTTCCTAATCCTCCAAGTTGTCATAATCATCGTCTTCTTTTTTGTCATCATCATCGTTTCTTCTTCTATGCCATCAAACTCCTCCTTCTGGTCGCCGTATGCCTCAATCGTAAACCATGAAACAGTTGTCTCATATGATAGAACTACATAGTTGATAAAAGGTAAAACAAACATGTTAAGTTGAGACTTAAGATATCAGTAACAATGATATAATGTCACTCACCCAATGTCATTATCTTGCTTTATTTCAGTTTCTTTCTGGAACTGATGTTTCTCCTTGAAATATCCTAATAAAGGATCCTTATATTACTGCGATAAGTAATCTAGTGTTTATTCATGATTGCATCTGCAAGACACTTATGTGACTCCGCTTACATAAACCATACAACCAATAAAAAATTGATTACCTGGTCAATTAATCTAAAAATTCAATACAGTTTCATTCCTTTATATCAAGAAGACCTATTAAACAAGATGATTTGGGTTCCATAGTCCCAACAAAGACTATTAGAATATGACTTAAACTCTAAGGGGCTTTTGGTAAATTTGGTAATTTGGGTGTGACTTCTCTTACAAGTTTGTTTGGAATTTGGTAACTAATCTATGACGGTTAGTTTTGCCTATAAATAGGGATTATTAGCATTAGAATTATTTGTACCTTTTGAATTAGTTTTTGTGTTTGTACCTTTGAATTTGGTTTTGTATTTGGTTTGAGAATTTGAATAAAGCTTCCGTTTTGTTTGTTTGTTTCGTCTTTGAATTATCAACAGAGACAAGTGTGTGCGAGTATTTACCGTTCAAAAAACGACTGTGAAACTAATAAGAAGAACATGCAAGCAGGCCAAGTTCTAGGATTATCAAAAATAAGATCAACGCCAAATGATGTATCAGTCTAACAACATTTCCAATATGTGCAAGGAAAAAGGTTAAATGACTGGTATGTCTAGGGACTAACATATAAGATATTTACTGCTTGATTGACTTTGTATAATCATGTTGTGCTCTCAAATGATCCCAACCATAGAAATAAAAAACATGTAATTTAAGAACATTTTTTTAGCAACTTTTATTACAGTGACACAAACTTTATTTATTATGTAAGTGGCAAACGGATAAGGAAATATACGCAAAATAGAGAACACAGTTTACATTTTCATACGAAAAGCGCTCCAACTTGAAAACTCATTAATGTTGAAAACAGAAAGGTCCTATTTGCCCACACTGCATTGTCATACCAAAAGCTACAACTTGACTGTCCGTTATATAATCTTTCTTAAAATAGTATGCACATTTCTTATTATATATATCATCATTCATTCATTCTTCTCTTAGTAGTTCAACAAACATGACTTGCGAGCTTAAGTTATTGTTCACATTCCTCGTTGTCGTGGGGTTGATGCAAGTTCAAACACTTGTAGTCGGTGGTGAACCACAAGTCCCATGTTACTTCATATTTGGAGACGCGTTGGTTGATAGTGGCAATAATAACAGACTAGCGACAATAGGAAAAGCCAATTACCAGCCTTATGGGATTGATTTTCCTCAAGGTCCCAGTGGGAGATTTACTAATGGTCGAACCTTCGCAGACATTATTGGTCTTTTTCTCTCCTTTTCTTTTGTTAAATATTAAGGGCGTGTTTGGTTATGAAAAAATGAGATCCTTTTCTGGATAACTTTCTTAACAAGCTGAAAGAATGTACTAAAATGATTGCATTTTGATAAAACAATCCTTTTGATCAGACCAAACAAATTTAGACAATTTCATTTTGCTTATGCGGAAAAAAATAACTGTGATTATTCCCTTTTAGTAACTTTGCTAATCAAGTTTGTTCCCACTACATATCTTGGATCATTACTTAAACTTAACAAATGAATACTACATTTTTTTTTATATATACGTCGCTGGTCAACTGAATTGTATGTAACGTTAGAACATACATCATGGTATCCTTTATTTACTCGAAAAAGGATGTAAACAATTTAACAATATTAGTATCACGCATAAATGGTTTGCTACTATGCTTATTTTCAGGTCAACTTCTAGGTTTCCTTAAATTTATACCACCATATGCTTTAGCAACTGACCAAGAGATCAGCACAGGCGTAAATTATGGTAGTGGATATTCAGGCATTCGGAAAGAAACAGGAAGAGTACTGGTAGTCACCACTTGCATTGTTTTGGGACACTTTGTTTCATTTTTTGGCTCTTTAAAATAAATCCGACGTACAAATGTACAATCCAACTTTTTTATGAATTGAATGCGTCACGGTTTTCTTTTCTTACTATGATACATTTGTATTGAGGATGTTGTATAGAAAAATGGTTTTGGAACTACGAGGGTGTTCTGGATTGCTTATTTCTCTACTTATACAACTGCTTATAGATAAACACTTATAATCTGCTTTGATATAAACAACTCAAGAAATAGTGTTCAGTGTTCGGATCTGGTTTCTAAAAAAATGTGAAAAGACGTACCAAAATAGTAATAAATTATCATTCTTTAATCTAATCCTGTTGTTTATTGTTAACTATATTGTAGGGTGATCGTGTCACGTTTGATGGCCAACTACGCAATCATGAAGCAGTAATTTCACGCCTTTCACGCTTACAACAAAACAATACATTTACTCCTGAATACTTAAAAAAAATGTATCTACTTAGTAAATATTAGAAGTGATGATTACACAAACAACTACTTGGTGCCTAATAGTTATCCCACGAGCCGCATATATACCCCTGATCAATATGCAGCAGTCCTCTTGCGGCAATACTCTCAACAACTCAAGGTAGGTGTTATGTTAAGTAAAAAATGTATGCACTTAATTAGCATGTTAGAAATGTTGTCACACTGCCTTGGTTTTGTTTTGTGATTTATATATATACTATTAAACTACTTTCAATAAGAATATGGTGAATTGACAATTTTAAATTTGTACTCGATTCATATGACAGACTCTGTATAATCTGGGAGCTAGAAAGATTGCCGTGTATGGTTTGGGTTTGATAGGGTGTGCCCCAACTGAGATAACAAGATTTGGCACTGATGGAAAAACATGTGTTGAGCCGATTAATAATGTTGTTCAGCTATTTAATGACAGGCTTAAGCCTGTTGTTGATATGCTTAACAATGATTCTTTGATGCGCGATTCACATTCATAAACCTTACAAATATTCAAGAAACACCAAGACCTGTTCTAAAAGAATGTTTTCGCCATTTCATCTCCAATGCTTTGAAGCAGTCATTTTCACCTCCGTTTGGTATATTTGGAGAAGCAGAAATGACAAGGTTTTCCGATTAAAAGAGTCCAACGCTTGTGATATCTTCAAGCATGTTCAGTCCATATCATTTTGTTGGGTGAGTAATAGGTGTAAGAAGTTTAGATTAGATTGGGATATATGGGTGAAAAACCCGGTTTTAGCTATTTCTCCAATCGTGTAATGTTCTTTTGTTGTTTTCTAGCATCTTGCTAGATCTTTGTTTTAATAAAATTCCGCCGTTCAAAAAAAAAAAAAAAAAAAATCAAGAAACACAAGGAGGTATGAGTATAAAATTTCGATGTGTGTTGTGTTCCATTTTGATTTTAAACTATTAATTTTTTATTTGTCTTTTAGTATGGTTAAAGAATAGTTACATGTTACTTAATATGCACATTATTGTTATCGATTGTGTTAAGTTACTAAAACTGTCTTTTTGTTTTGTAGGTGAAGTCTTGCCAAATGTTCCTTGTTGTCAAGTGCCCTCCGATGGACAATGTATTCCAAACTCAATCCCTTGTCCTGTTCGGGCTCTATCTCTTTGGTATGACGGATTTCATCCCACAGAAATTGTAAACACAATATCCGCAACAAGATCATACTCTGCGCTCTCTTCTATGGACGCGTCTCCTTATGATATTAGTCATTTGGCTCGACTTTAGCATATGATGAGACTGCACGACAGTGAATCGTTTTATGCTTAATGTATTAATGAAACCTAAGAAATAATAACGACGACACAAGAATCTTATTATGTTTGTTTCTTTTTCTGATTATATCATTCATAAACATAACTTTTGTCTAATTATAATTAGTATTTCTTTGATAACCATTTTTCTTAATTTCTATGCATGTTTCCTAAACCAACACCGTTCGATTCTAGCTAGTGTACTTAAACACCATGTTGTGGTTCTAAGAAATTATGAATGTTTTAAATGTGCAGTGAAGGTGGCGGTATATTAAAGTAAATTAGATAAATAGTTCATGCCGTTTCCTCTTCCTCTTCCTAATCCTCCTAGCTGCCATCAACATCGTTTTTCTTCTTCTATGCCATCAAATTCGTCCTTCTGGACTTCGACAGCCTCACTGGTAAACCATGCAACAATTGTCTTTTATGATTGAACTACATAGAAGGTAAAGCAAACATGTCAGGTAGACTTGAGATGTTAGTAAGAATAATACAATGTCATTTATCTTGCTCCATTTGAGTTTGTTCATCATGTTCTTTATTATAAAGGAATAGAGTTTTATTAACAAAATTATGTTGATATAATGAGCAATTATTTTCTCTTTGTTTAAATTATTATCCTCTGATTCATAAGAAGATTAACCCTCAATAGTTCATACACATGCATATTTAAAGGTTAAAATTTAATTGAGTAACTGAAGACCAAATAAACAAGATCCGGTTCAGATTCTGCACACCTTAAAAAATCCAATTTCATTTCAGCTATTTGTATTTTCTTCCATTTGACCCGTTTTTAATTTGGTTCATTTTGACCCGACCTCTAACAAACGCTGCTGCAGTAAATGATATCATCATCATCATCATCATCATCATCATCATCATCATCATCAAGTCTAACTAATTTTAACATATGGATATATAAGCAGTGTTGTTAAAAATTAAACTTTCAATAAATGATTAAGGGTGATTTTACTTTTTTGAAGTGAGATTTCCTTAAAAGTTAAAACTATTACTCCTACCTTTTATAATTAATATAGCAGCTATTGATAATACCAAGCAAGAGCTGTTACTATACATATGCTGTGTAAAATTTGATTGTACCCTAGCAGATTAACAAGTTGAAGGCAATACATATGGTATTACGTTATGTTATTTACAGGCTCGCTTGACGATACTGAGCAGGTTCTAAAATTGCTAAAAGCCATTCTTGCTGATTGCTGCCTTTAATGTTTAGTGATTTTAGGTTAACTAAGTAACTCTATTTACAATGCTACGACTAGAAAAGTTAAGAGATCTCCTTCAAGCTTCTGTAGTCATTTCAATCATGCGCCCTTTTTTGTCAGTTGCTTTCTTCGCACGCATTTGGGTAATGGGTTTAAATGGGTTCGTTTTTGTAACAGGAGGGTCAATTCAGTCAACTGCGAACAATTTTTTTTGCTGTTCCTACTTTATTTCCATTTACAAATAACGAATGTGCTACTTATGATAACATGAACCATATTGTCGCACCGAAAAGAAAAAGACACATAAAAGCACAATGCTTAAGTGTTACATTGTTGTAAATGATATTCCAATACATGGGGTTATATAAACTAGTGTGATGATGATAATTTTATTTTCGAGTAAAATCTCAGGAAATGAAATTTGGAATCTATTCAGCTTATTAGATATCATATAAAAACTTTCTGAAAAGGTGTGCATGTTCAACTTGCAACCTAATGACGAACGACAAGCTTCCATCATTGACTGGGCTTGGTAACACAAAACCCAAACCTTCCACCACTAAACCACCAGGTCCCATGAAAATTGGTCTGCCCCATCCCAAGTCAGCATCATGAATCGGGAGCCTAGACCAGCTGGTTATCCCAAGATTCGCCCATGTATATGTCTGGGCAATCCCACTAACTAGAGCCTTTAGATCGGGCTGTAGTTCCAAGTAGTCTATTGTTGATCTTAGATAATCGCTGTTCCTCATCACTAATGCATCGCGGATTTTACTCGCAGCATACCAACTAGGATTAGATTGAATTTCGCCTGCTACTGCTATAGGAGTGGTTGTCAAGACAACATTCCCAAAATAGCCTGCTGGCAAATTTGGCTGAAAGCGGGTCCGCCCATCAGTGGCAATGTAAAGCTTGGTTTCCTGATCATCTGGCAACCCACGGGCTTTACACATGCACTTCCAAATATGGCCTGAGAGCAACTCAAAAGAGCTGTAGTTTATTGTGTTGCCATCTTCTTTTGACTTCACTTTGAGCATATCGAGTTGGTCACGTGTTATCTTGAAATTTGAGGCCACTGTTTCATTTGATTCGGTTTGGAGTGACAATGGTTTCATCGGTGAAGGGGGCTTGTATTCGATGTGCTCAAAGACAGGCTGTGGTGGGTCCCGAGCACGGAGCATGATTCGGTCAATGAAAGGAGGTGGTACAGTAAGGTCAACGCCACGAGCCATTTCTGACCATGTTTTGATAAAGTGCATCGCAGATAACCCGTCTGCAACATAATGTTGCAACCCAACTCCCAGTGAAACTCCCCCACATTTGAAGTAAGTTACCTGCTCCAATTTAGACATGAAAGAGAAGGCTAGGATTAACATTATATTTTATCAAATTAATCACATTCTTTTTTATGATAAATTAAATATAAGATTAAATAACAAAAGGGCCCGCCGACCAAACTCACAACTAATAATAAAGGGTGTGTTTGGTAGGGAGAAATTGTAGAAAAGAATTGAAATAAGTGCCAATTCCATTGTTTTGTTGTCCAGGGATATTGTTTGGCGGAGAAATTCATTTTCTCGGGAATTAGTTTTAGTGTAAATTGATTTCCATCCCAATAAGTATAGAATTTAAATTCTCCATGTCCTTTTTTAGTCAATGGTCAAATGTCAAAAAGAGAATGCGGTATAAAAAGGTTACATCACATGCCTCTCACATTTCCATGATTCATCATAAATTAGTGGAGCTCTAACCCGCAAAATGAATCTTGCCCAAACCCATTTTTGCCGATCTCCATCGTCACCTGGTGGGTACCCCCAAGCTTACTGTCATTTTGTTTAGTAAATGGTCACTGCCTAAACTTACTTCAATATTACAAAATAGTTTCAAATTACTAAAAGTTTGTTATGTAATTTGATTATGAGATTTATCTTTTGTGGTGGTAGTGATATAAAATTATATACATATAAGAAACTTAAACTACCATTTGAAAATATTCACAGGAAGCGTAAATATGAGGTCTGATGATGCTTTGGTTTGGGTACTTTGTGTCTTGATTGGTTCATACAAAATTATCATGTGTTTAGTTTAGTTATAAAAAATGGTTAAAAACAATTATTGCTTATTTCTCGGGTCAAGTCTCTGTTGTTCTATTCTCTGAATTTCTAATCTCTACTCTATTTCATTTCCCTAAATTTCTCTCTACCAAACATGCAAAACTTTATGCTGTTGACCCCCCACCGTACCTTGAACATTTTGTCACACATCGTTTTTAGATTTTTATACAAACTCTTTTAGGGTTTTTAGAGTTTTTGAAAAAATCAAACTTCACTAAAAAAACGTCATTAATAAAGATAAGCAGTTGAAGCTTGTAATAACTCAAGAATTATGGCGCCAATTTATACAATAACATGATACAGTTTACCTGCAAGACGAGCAGAGGAATGGATTCAATTTCTAGTGAGTAATTGATGGCTGGGATAAGTATCCGGAGTTCCATCGTAGGTGCAAAATCATCAAAATCATCAACTACACCATCTGACTCTGCTTCCACAAACAAGGCACCTTGTCCTTGACAATCAATCTCAATCCGACCACTTTCATCTTCCTTTAATCTTCCTGCCAATGGATAAAAAGAAACCAACGCTCTACTGAGAGCGTCTTTCAATACTTTTGCATCGAAAAAGTTATCAGCGCCATTGGACCGGTAAAAATACACGCTGGGTGTGTGAATATTTGGGACTATAAGGTCGAGATTTGAGTTCCATATGGTTGTCCTTGGTTTCTCCTCTGCTGGAATCACCATTGTCGATTCTCTTACCAAGATCTTCATTTTACCAGCTGCAAATGATGAAAAATAAATAGCTTTAATCATTAATTACCAAAATGCAATTATTTGAATAGATTTTTACAATTATTCATGCTAGAATAACGAAGGATTTACCTTGTAACAATGTGATGAAGAATGGAGAGAAATTGTGTACTATAAATGGTACAGCTTCTAAAGTATTTATGCATATATTTTCGGCTGGAGATAGCACTCATTTTTATCATGATGTCTAATTATTACTATTTTATTATTAACAACTAATTTGGACAAGAATGACACATAATCCGCATTTAATATTAGAAAATAAGATCTAACTAGATTCTGATACTTTTTTATTTGCTTTATTCGTTTTCAATGAAAAAGATGTATGGCAATAATACATTACTTTAAAAATCTTGCAGGCACCAAAAAAAAACCGTGTTCTACATGAAATCAATTTAACAATTGTATAGAAGAGACCAAAGGTGACAAAATGGGTGTAACTGGCCAGATGAGTTATTTCTTACTGTGGCGAAACGAATGTGCAGGGCGGCAATCACCCACAAATATATTTAACTGTGTTTTTCTAATTTATGCATTTATAATGTTATGATTATGTTTCTTGTAAGCATTTGTATACACTTCCAATGACTTTCAACGTGCTTGACCCATTCAACCCGCTAAATATAAAAGTAGCCCATATCAGCCCAGTTATTAGTTGATTCAAAACTTGCCACCTCTAGAATAAACCATAACTTGTCCATTCTTACCTTCCTTGCACAAAGCTGCAACATAAAACCGTTGCCACAAAAAGTAAAAGAAAATAGGAAAGTTTACCTTTGGATTCCTCTTACTTTCCTCATCATCTTCCTCATCCTCCTAGTCATCGTCGTCTTCTTCTATGCCATTGAACTCATCCTCCCAGACAGCCTCACCAGTGAACCATGAAACAACATGGGTATGATTTTGCCATGGTGGGTTGAACTACATAATAGGTACGAAAACATGTCAGGTTGAGACTACAGATATCAGTAAAAATAATAATATTATATCTCATGCAATGCCCGAGTCTTGCTCCATTTGATTTTGAAGTTCTTGAGCCGCCAATAATAGATTCATGATGGCTAAAACACACATTACTCGTCTCAGGCTTTAGTGATATACCCTATCTTTTTAATAGATGGGTAGACTTTTATTATACAAAGTATGTAAAATAGTGAGACGTTACTTTCTCCTTCGTTTTGATTTCTCCTCTGGTTCAAGAAGAAGGTTAATACTATATACACATACATATTTGAGGGTTGTGATTCGTTGAACTTGGTAAAAATGAAAATAAACAAGATTCCATTCAGATACTGTACAGAATAAAAAATCCAATTTCAATTTAGTTACTTGCATTTTCTTTCCATTTGATCCATATAACTTTTTGCTAATTTGGTTGGTTTTGACCCGACCCAACCTGACCATTACATAAGTGAGAAGTGTATTAGCAATAACACAATTAAAGTAAGACTTACAATGTGAATAAAAGCTCACTGTTTATCTCCATAACTTCATGTGTGTAATACCATCACTGGTAGGCGTAGTAACAATGCTTGGTAGCATATCCTCAGTAGCTAGGCATGACAAATTTCTACTAAAATCATTCTGCTTGATCCATTCTTAACCACTTTTGATAAACACCATATGCGCTATTAAAATCACTTGCCTTGAAATACTGTTTTATAAGTACTTGGAACGGTACATGATCGATTACTAAATTGGAATTTTGTAGCATATCAAAAGTGAAAAATCTCTCTGCCTCCTTAACTTTACCTCTCAAACAATAACCTTTTATCAATTCCGTATATGTGACAACATCTGGATCATACCCTCTTTTTAACATATCATCATAAACTTGATGAGCGGAAAATAGGTGTCCATATTCAGATTCCGCACCTACCAATAGATTATAAGTGACTGTATCAGGCAAAGGACCAGCCAAAAGCATCTCTTTCATTAGTGAATGAGCCTCGGCTACTTCTCCGCAATTTATATACATGTGGATCAAAGCATTATAAGTAAATACATTCGGTGAAACCCCATATGCCATCATCTGATCCCTGATATGTAAGGCTTTCTGCTTTTCTCCATGTTTACCGTATCCATCAATGATAATGTTCCAAGTGATAGGTGCAGGAACCATATAATTTTTTAACATACAGATAAGTAACTCATGAGCTGCAACTACACCACCAATCATACATAGCCCTCCGATGAGTATTTTGTATGAGATTCGATCTGGACCAACATCCATTCTTGACATAACAGTGTAAAGATAACAAGCCTCATCAATTCTCCTGGACTTAACAAGTCCACTCATGAGAGTGTTGTAAGTAATGTTATCAGGAAGTAAACCAATTTTAAACATTTCACTTACATATTTATATGCAACAATCACATCCCCGCTCAAACAAAATCCATTGATAAGAACATTATACGCAACAACATCCACTTCTTTACTCCGTTCACAAATCTCTCCCCAAAGTGTGAGAGCAAGAGACGTATCCCCATTTTTGAAAGAATTGTCCATTAATATTGTCGATGCTATAAGACTCCTTTGACTATTTTCATCTGTTAACTTCGAAAGAAGTACTCTAGCTTCCTCTGAAAGGCCTTTCTTACAGAGGGCATGTACCAGAATGTTAAAAGTAACTATATTTGGTTTTACCTTACCATTAGTCATGGTTGACAAGAGATCAAGAGCTTTATCAATATCATCAGAAGCACAATAACCCTTCATCAAAGTGTTGTAGGTAGCACAATTTGGAGGCGGACCCGAGTAACACATTTCTCTTACAAGCAGCTCTGCCTTGTCTAACATACCAACTTTACAAAATCCATTTATAAGGTAATTATGCGTTACTACATCTGGAACAACACCTTCATGTATCATTTTGTTACGCAACCACAATGCTACTCCCAACCTGCCTTCTAAACTCAAATTCCTGATTGTATCTACATGTTTAGTGTAACCTGCCTTTAAAGAGGAGTTATAATGGTCTATATGTCCCCATGACAAGCTTTCCCTGAAAATTTCATCAAAATCATCATAATTATACAACAAGTAGAAGAAGCTAAAATAAACGCATTTCTAAAAGACATCAAGATTTTTAAACAGATACGATAGCAATTGCCACTGTATATCCTAGGTAAGAACCTAACCCGTACTCTTGTTGGACCTCTGCAGAAGGTCCAACATTATAAGATGAAACTAAGATTAATCAACTTGTAGATCTGATCTAGTGATGTGAAAGTGGACCAATGATCCAAACAAATAAATTGTCCCTCAAGTTTAGCTTCTAGACAGAAACAAATTTCTAAGGGTAAATTGCAAAAATGGTCCTTCACGTTCCACATTTTCGCAAAAATGGGACCGAGACAAAAAGTAGCGCAAAAAAGACACCCACGTTCCACATTTTCGCAAAATCGCCACAGAAAGGCCTTTTCCGTTAGCTTCCGTTAGTTTTCCTCGTTAAGTGCAGTGAAATGACTAATATACCCTCGTCTTCTTCCCCATTTGAATTTCTTTTTAATTTATATTTTACTTTACCACCACCACCACTCTCTACCACCGCCGCCACCCTCTACCGCCACCACCACCACC
>LBNU01013970.1:79639-90592 GCA_014162995.1 Artemisia annua | reverse complement strand
TACTATGTCTAGTAGAGATCCATTGTAGAAGTAAAGCTTAATATAGTTGAAGATGAGCTCAATATTTGGCCTTTTTATATAATTTTGGCCTTGCCTCATTCAGTTACCTGATTTCTCCATCTTTATTAGTATTGTAAAATTCCATTCAATAAATTGTCTCGAGTCACTCGATCTGGAAACTTATAACAACCCATCTAGAAACTTAACGATCACTCACTACCTTATTTTTGCACCCTCTTATCTTGATTGTAAGCACAAAGATGGACGTGGCAGAGTAAAATGTACTGTAACCAAATTTCATTGATATTGTGCCAGAGAGGAACGAAAAGAACAGCTATCCAGTACAATGTTGGTTGTTATAATACTTTCTTAGCCCGAGTTTTTGCTAATGGAGTTTCCAATGGTAAAAGGGACAAAGAACTTCAGTCCCATGTATATATTCAATGACTTCTTAATGTGGTTCTTCATTGATGAATTTATTCAACTGCAGAAGATGTGAACGAAAATAAGGGCAGTCTTGTACTTGCTTACAGTTGTATTCAACCTGATTCAATGCTTTTAACGAACTTCGTTGGCTGTCCAACAAAGGAGACAGTAATGAATTGTATATACGAAAACCTTATGAAAGTGGTCTCCAGGTTCATGTAATTTAATGTCTAAAATAACCTTAAATGGCAAGGGCACAAGCTAGAAAAAAATACTTGGATAAGGGTAAATGCTATGCTGGTCGAGCTTTAACTTCATTTAAGAATATAAACGCTGTAAAATTATCCAAGGGATGGATAGTAAAAGATTTGGGGATGATAATATTTACCTGCTCTAAGGTGAGAAACATGATGACATTCAGAGGATGGTTTCAGCTTGATTGCCACGCAAGTAGGGAAACCTAATATGCTGTATGCTTTTACAAGTTTCATGTGTGTCGATTCATGGGGTCATATTAGCTTTGCATGTTCTTTAGATAAACTAAATGTGGATTCTGTTTTGAATAGCGAAGTTAGTATGGCTATTCCTAAGGAGGCAGTTCGTAGTGACAATACTGGGGAAACTAAAGCTTCTACTACATTGAATAAGACTGATGACGGTTTCACTGAGGCTAAGAATCGTAAGGCTAAAGGAAACAAGGTTGGGGTTCAAATGCCTTAAGAAAAAAGTCATTTTGTGGTATTCATGTGGGCAAATGGGATAAATTTAGCTCTTCTAAACCTAAGCAGGCGTATGTAGCTGAGTCAAAGAAGCCAGATGTTAGACCTTTTTTAATTGCATAAGTCTTGTATGGTAGTTAGAAGGTAGTTACAGAATTCGGTTACACCAATTCATGAACAGTCACAATGGTTGACTCGCAATCATTCGTTTAGTATATATATGTATGTACATGTAACGTTTATAAAGAGTGTCTTGTACAACAATGTAATCCATCTTATGTTGTTTATATTATAGAATCAGATTCTTGTTAAATCTTGTGAATCTTGTGTTGGTAAAACCTGTGCATCAACATCGATTCTACAGTGGTATCAAGAGCCAAAGGTTCAAACCTGGGAAAAACAAATCAGGACCAAAGATTACAAGATTACAAGTTGTGATTAAAGTTTTGATCATGAAGATCAAAAGAGGGAAAAGACACCAAAGGAACACGTTGGAATGGAAGAGTCTCGGTTGAAGGCGTGTTGTTTCAAAACAGAAAACAACACCTGAACAATTGCCAACTTAGAAGGCCTGGCAAAGGATGATGAAGAAGCAGTGAAAGACTGTTATAGGAAGTTCATTGATTTGATAGTTGTTTACCATGACACGGCAAGAGTCCCTTGGGGTGAAAAGCCAAAAGAAGTGGGAGAGTGCAACAAGGTTGCAGAAGAAAGAGACCCACAAGGCCAAAAGGAAAATGCAGAGATAGATGAGTCACAGGAAGGAATGAACAACAAGACAACTAATTTTGGAGTTAGTTTGGAAGGCAAAAAACAACGAGACGAAAGAACAAACAATCGTTTGTTTTGGTAAGAATACCGAAAGGTATTCAAGGTTTTGTGGAAAAGTACTTGGAATTCGTGATAAAAGAAAACAACAACAAGAAACGTTTGGTTGTTTGAAACAATGCCGAGAACAAGAAGTTCTAGGGCACGGATTGTGGAGAAAGGAACTCAAGTCGACACACAAAAAGGGAAACGCCAACGTGAGGAAAAGTTAGTAAAACAAAAAAAGGAGAACACGTTTGGTTCTAGGCAGAAAAAATTCGACACAAAACAATAAGGAAGCAGAGAACATTTTGTGGATTTGCGAATTGGTTTGAAAAACACAACAACAACGAGGCGACAAACAACTTGGGTGAACATCGAATGAAAAGCAACAAGTTGTTGGGATTTGGTGATACTAACGTGGAGAAGAGCATGAAGAAGACTCGAAGAACAAGACTTAAGCAATTAGGGGGGAAATGTTAGACCTTTTTTAATTGCATAAGTCTTGTATGTATAATAAACAAAAGCCTAAGGGCTGAACTTGTTAATTAGATAGTTTATAACCGAATAGCAGTTAAGTTAGTTATGGTAGTTAGAAGGTAGTTACAGAATTCGGTTACACCGATTCATGAACAGTCACAATGGTTGACTCGCAACCATTCGTTTAGTATATATATGTATGTACATGTAACGTTTATAAAGAGTGTCTTGTACAACAATGTAATCCATCTTATGTTGTTTATATTATAGAATCAGATTCTTGTTAAATCTTGTGAATCTTGTCTTGGTAAAACCTGTGCCTCAACATCCATTCTACAGTGGTATCAAGAGCCAAAGGTTCAAACCTGGGAAAAACAAATCAGGACCAAAGGTTGCAAGATTACAAGTTGTGATTAGAGTATTGATCATGAAGATCAAAATAGGGAAAAGACACCAAAGGAACACGTTGGAATGGAAGAGTCTCGGTTGAAGGCGTGTTGTTTCAAAACAGAAAACAACACCTCAACAATTGCCAACTTAGAAGGCCTAACAAAGGATGATGAAGCAGCAGTGAAATACTGTTATAGGAAGTTCATTGATTTGATAGTTGTGTACCATGAGACTGCAAGAGTCCCTTGGGATGAAAAGCCAAAAGAAGTGGGAGAGTGCAGCAAGGTTGCAGAAGAAAGAGACCCACAAGGCCAAAAGGAAAATGCAGAGATAGATGAGTCACAGGAAGGAATGAACAACAAGACAACTAATTTTGGAGTTAGTTTGGAAGGCAAAAAACAACGAGACGAAAGAACAAACAATCGTTTGTTTTGGTAAGAATATCGAAAGGTATTCAAGGTTTTGTGGAAAAGTACTTGGAATTCGTGATAAAAGAAAACAACAACAAGAAACGTTTGGTTGTTTGAAACAATGCCGAGAACAAGAAGTTCTAGGGCACGGATTGTGGAGAAAGGAACTCAAGTCGACACACAAAAAGGGAAACGCCAACGTGAGGAAAAGTTAGTAAAACAAAAAAAGGAGAACACGTTTGGTTCTAGGCAGAAAAAATTCGACACAAAACAATAAGGAAGCAGAGAACATTTTGTGGATTTGCGAATTGGTTTGAAAAACACAACAACAACGAGGCGACAAACAACTTGGGTGAACATCGAATGAAAAGCAACAAGTTGTTGGGATTTGGTGATACTAACGTGGAGAAGAGCATGAAGAAGACTCGAAGAACAAGACTTAAGCAATTAGGGGGGAAATGTTAGACCTTTTTTAATTGCATAAGTCTTGTATGTATAATAAACAAAAGCCTAAGGGCTGAACTTGTTAATTAGATAGTTTATAACCGAATAGCAGTTAAGTTAGTTATGGTAGTTAGAAGGTAGTTACAGAATTCGGTTACACCGATTCATGAACAGTCACAATGGTTGAGTCGCAACCATTCGTTTAGTATATATATGTATGTACATGTAACGTTTATAAAGTGTGTCTTAATACAATGTAATTCAAATTATGTTGTTTACTAAATAGAATCAAATTCTTGTAAAATCTTGTCAATCTTGTGTTTTCAAAATCTGTGCAACAATGTTCTACACCGGATGCTACTAAGGAGAAAACACAAATGGAGCAAGTACGAGTGGGACAAATATTGCTACATCAAAACCTTTTTAATGCTCTTGATATGGATGATGCTAATGAGAAAGGTATTCCTTGTCCTACTCCTATTGTTGAGAAAATTGGGAAGCTTGAAAAGCTAATTCTTGATGGGAAAGCTACTCTTGTGGATGGTGTTGGTCATCCTCTAAAAAAGGTTGATTATCCGGGTGATCATGTTAGTGAAGATGAGGTTTCATATGGTGATAACGATATGGCTAATTCATCTGGTATGGTGATAACGATTATCCGGGTTGATTATCCGGGTAGGAGTGGAAACGGAGAGAAGGAGTAGGTTGTGGCTACTAAGCCTAGTTCTTCTTCTTCTTCTTCTTCTTCTTCTTCTTCTTCTTCTTCTTCTTCTTCTTCTTCTTCTTCTTCTTCTTCTTCTTCTTCGTATACTTCTTCTACAAAGGCGGGTAACCCTTTCTCTAAGGTAGGGGATGTGGTTGTTTATGAGAGTGATAATGATGAGGTGATTGAGCCGGGTAATATTATGGCTAATTTTCTCGCATCAGCTGGTGGCGTTCATGAGCTTGAAGATTATTATGGACACATGATTCTTACTATTCATTAAAAAGAGAAGTGTTTTGTATATGTGCCCTCACTAGTAAGCGAGTCAGTGAGCGTACGAGCTTACATCATTCTTCTGTGTCTTAACAAAACCATCGATGGTAACTTGGATCTCCCATCATTCTTGATTTCACCTGCAAAAACAGAACACATGCAAGTGTTGTTCTTAATTAATTCATAAAAGCATAGTTTGACGAGACAATGCTTATATATGATGCTTTAACTCAATCACTATAAGCATAGTTTTGTCGAAACTGACACTAACCCTGTCGATGCATGGAGTGTAAATTCAAGAACCTGTTTTGGGGGGTTTTAAAGGGCTCAGAGTTTAAAAGTTGTCCTTTTGTATTATTAGTTGACATGAAATGATTCACTGAAAAAGAGACACGTGAGTAATATAATTCACTCCAAAGTTGGTCGTTAGCAGTCATTATTAATGTCAAAAATAACATATACGACAAGATAACTATAATGGATGATGCGTAACTATGTGTACTTGGGCTAGATTCTCTAAATATTTTTATTAGGAGAATATAATCAGACTATGAATAAGTACCACATCAACAGGGGATCCAACACAAACAACAAAAAATCTAGCACCTAAACCCGATAATAGATGTGTGAGGACATTATTGGTGAACGCGGGAACAGTATTGTCTGCAGTAATATCAAAATTAAATATATAAAGTTGACTCGTCAAACACAAAACTTTATTATACTTCAATAGTATATGGTTTTGTTTGTAACTTGCTAACTCAGCAGCATTCAGTGAATCCAGCACCTACTTGACTTGATCATAACTTTCTAACTCACCGGCATTCATCATAGCGTTATGTGCAACATTTGGGCCCAACCCAGTCCATAGAGCTCTAACCCCATCCTTCGGTTCTGTTAGGAATACGATTTTGCATAAGAAAGATTCGGTCACCCCAGATACGATTAAGCATTGGTTAGCTCGTAGTATTTATAATAGTTTGTAATACGTAGATTAGAAGTAGTTAGTAATCGTGGAAGAAGGACGGGTCTTTACCCACTGTATACCTGATCCACAGCCCAAGTGGCAAAAACTCATGTACATATAAAAGCCCTCTCCATCCTTGGAGAGGGTAAGCCTTCTCATAATCTATTTTCTTTTTTTTTTTGGTTTTCTCTCAAGGCTTCACCTTCTTTCTCTCTCGAACTTTCTCTCTCTAAATTCTTCTTTTCTTTCTTACATGTAAACGAACCAAAACACAAGTTCTATACATGTTTGTGAGCTTATTTAGTATCCTACAATTGGTATCAAGAGCCATGGTTACATCCTAGGGATTGTAGAACTTGTGGTGTATAGTTTGTTTTGGTTTCTATTAGTTTAGGGTGGTTTTACTTAGTTTTGATCTTGTTCGTGGTGATTCTTGTGTTCTTTCTTGTACTTCTTGGATTAGAGGGGTTAGATTCATCTAGTTTATCAGTTGGTTGGGCTAGATCTAACGTTTGTGAAGTGTACGAGTAGTTTTGGAACCTTTTCTTGGCAGCGGTTTTCTCCTCGTTAAGGTGTTCTTCTCAGCGGTTAGTTTGGATTTTAGCGGTTTGTGTACAGCGGTTAGTACATCTGGTCAGCGAACATAACGCTGTACTTTGTACTGTTTCAGCGGTTACCTTCCAGCGGTTTACTCTTCAGCGGTTATTCTATCAGCGGTTTCTTTCTGCAGCGGTTACTTTCGTCAGCGGTTAATAGACAGCGTTTACTTAACCAGCGGTTAAATTTGTTTAGCGGTTAACTTAACAGCGGTTACTCTGTCAAGCGGTTATCATAGCCAGCGGTTTAATCCACAGCGGTTACTCTGTCAGCGGTTAGTTTTGTCAGCGGTTACTTGTTAGCGGTTTAATTGTCAGCGGTTAGTTATCTTAGCGGTTTTCCAAGTTGACTTTAGTAAAATCCCGGGAAAGAATCGATTTCTCGGTTTAAGTCACGTGTGTTGTAAAATCCCGTTTAAGACATAGTCATCATGACCACGGTTACATCAATTGATGATATTCAAGCTGCTGGGTCCGACACTCGACCTCCTATGCTCGACAGGACCGACTATGAGTCATGGTCACAAAGAATTCGTTTGTATTGTCAAGGCAAAGAAAATGGGGAGAACATTCTGAGATCAATTGAT
This sequence comes from Artemisia annua, assembly GCA_014162995.1. Classification (NCBI taxonomy): domain Eukaryota; kingdom Viridiplantae; phylum Streptophyta; class Magnoliopsida; order Asterales; family Asteraceae; genus Artemisia; species Artemisia annua. The sequence goes on along the minus strand of LBNU01013970.1, from coordinate 83,790 downwards.
GAAGGGCCGTTTCAAATGGGTACTACCAGAGATGTTATCTCCACTGGTGATGATGGGACAGTCACCTTTGGAATTGACAGACCTCGTACTTACAATGATCTGAATGAAGTGGAAAAGAAACGATATGATGCCGACATTCGAGCTTCAATCATTGTGGTACAAGGGCTACCAAAGGACATCTACAAACTGATTAACTTCAACACTGAGGCCAAAGCCGTTTGGGACAATGTCAAAATGTTGCTAGCTGGGTCAGAACTAACAAAGGAAGATCGTGAGTCTCAATTGTATGATGAATTCGAGCACTTTAAGATGAACCCCGGTGAAAGCATCAATGACTACTATGTCAGATTCCACAAGCTTGTGAATGACATGAGAATGATCAGAATGACAATGCCCAACATCCAACTCAACTCAAAGTTTGTCAATAACATGTCACCAGAATGGGATCGGTTTGTCACAGCTGTGAAGTTAAACAAAGGACTCAGAAACACCAACTATGAACAACTCTATGCTTATCTGCTACAACATGAGAAACATGCCATGTATGATCGTCAGCTAAGAGAGAAATTTCATCCCTCAAATGATCCTCTTGCTCTAATCTCCAGTACTCAGGGACTTAACCAATTCTCGACTGACTCAATCAATCATGCAACCACTGTTCAAGCAACACAGAATCAGTCCTCTCTTGGTCAAACCTCCATGCAATCAGCAAGTGTCAAGACTAATCCACAAGAATCTGGGAATTCTTACATGGACAAGATGGACAAGAGAATTGATAATCTCTCCAACCAAGTCTCACTACTGGTTCAACACTTCAGAAGCACTCTACCTCAAACCAACAATCAACTCAGAACCTCATCGAATCCACGTAATCTTGCTGTTGTGGAAGATGGGCGAGTTGTGATTCAAGGAAGACAGAATGTCCGGGGAAATGTTCAGAATAGGATGGGTAATGCCAATCAAGGACAAGGAAGACAAATCAAGTGCTACAACTGTGGTGGGCTAGGTCATATTGCAAGAAACTGCACTGAACCAAAACGTCCTCAGAACTCCGACTACTTCAAAGATAAGATGCTGCTGATGCAGGCACAAGAAAATGGAGTCCTATTGGATGAGGAACAACTGCTATTTCTTGCGGGTGATGAAGGGAATTCCTTTGATGCTGATGTGGATGATCAACCAGTCCAGGATCTTGCTCTGAATGACCCAAACATCTTCCAGGCTGAAGATTGTGATGCCTTTGATTCTGATGTTGATGATGAACCTACTGCACAAACCATATTCATGGCCAAGCTTACATCTGCAGTCACATCGCCACACCAATCGGGAACTTCCAAATCATCCATCATTTCTGAGGTACTCAAATTATATGACACATATGAAACAAGTGCTATTCCAACGATGCTCGATGAGGTACATCAAACTAGTATTGTCACTCCAGATGATGTTGATTTGAAAAACAATAATGTTTTCTCAAAACAACAACATATGGATAACAATAAAGAATCTGATGAACCTAGTAGAGCATCTGTCGATACACATGTTGATAATGTGATGCACAACCAAAGGACTCATAACGAAGTAAATCACACCGACAGTATTGATTCAGATCCTGCTGATATGGGTAATAGCAATGTTGTCCCATATGAGCAATATTTGAAACAAAATGTCGAGACTGCTTTACCAAGTGATGACTCTTCCGTTGATAATGATACTTGTGAATATGATGAATATACTGCTGTTATACTTGATGATACCTTGACCACTAGGATTAATATTCTTAAAGATCAGGTGAATATGTATCAACAACGTGCAAAATTTGAGTTAACCGAACGTGAACAGAAAATGGATTGGCAAATGTGTGCATATATTACCGAAAGGAATTTAAAGGAAGAAAAGTTAAGAATGGAAATAAAATCTTTGCAAAATCAAATCGATCTTACTGTTAAACAAAAACAGGAGATTCAAAATAGTGTCACCACACTAAAGTTAGATTTTCAAAGTAAAGAAGCCAAACTCTTAAACGATTTTTCCAACTTAAAGGCATTAAAGAACAAACTTGAAGACAAATTGTACACACAAGGCCAAACCATTCAAACTGCTCAAATGATACAAAAGCACATTAAGCTTCGAGATGAACATAGTAATAAGGATACGGGAGTGCCTAAAACTAATTTCCTTAGGAGCGTTAGTGCCTCTCAACCTGCCTTATATGATTTTATTGTGATTGGTATGTGCTTAAACACATACCTTTTATTAACCAAAACCCGACCAAAAAGACCAAAAACCCGACCATAAATGCCAAATATATGTGTTTTTGTGTTTTTGTACATGCAGTAACAAAATATGAGAAAATGACAAAAACCGGGCCAAAATCATCAAGAACGAGCACGAGACGTGGAAATAGTCAAAGGCCGTAACCGGGAAGCATAAATAGTCAAAAAGAAGCTCAAGAAGTCAAAACAAGTCCCTAGAAATTCAGGAATTGTCAAGAAAGACCCATGGAAGAAATTTGATCCGATTTACAAGAATGGTCCCTGAACTTTCAAGACTTGTCAATTTTGGTCCCTCAAGATATTTTTGAAGAAATGACAACTCAGGTCCCTCAAGAATTAAAGAATAACATCATGGCCCTTAGATAATATTTGAGAAAGATGGCAGAACAGGTCCCTATAAATTCAGATTATACACATTTGGTCCCTTTGATCCTAAACTTATATAAACCTTACACACCAACCGGACCTTTAACCTATTCCCTTAACCAAAAAAATAATAATAAATCTAACCCTTCACCCACTCAAACCCAACACTAAAATTAAACCCAACTCACCCTTAATTTCAAACAAGGCCCAACTCCTTTTATAATAAACCAAACCCGATCCACATCCCCTTTATAACCCAAGTCAAACAAAAATAAAATAACCCCAAACACTCCCACCCCGCCTTTTACCACCGGTTACCCTGTTCACCTTTCTTCCCCAATTCACCCCACCTGTTTTACCCATATTATGAACCTTGTACCTTCGAGAGTATTCTGCCAACGTGTCAGGAGTTAGTCATATCACTGCCAACGTGGAGATTTCNTAGGTCACCGTAGGTTAGTATAGGTTAGTTATATCATAAAATAGTAGGCTAATAGGTAAAAAGTCAAAACTTGGTTCAAGCATCTTAACTACCTGAAGTTCTACATCTGCCATCTTAAAGTTTGATAGATTTTGGGTTGATCTAAGTAAGTTTAGTGTTTTAACAACTTTATTTTGCATCTAGGATAAGTTGAATCTGATGAAATTGGAAAAGGTCAAAGTAGGCTTGAAACACAAAAGTCAAACTTAGGTAAAAATCTACTTGAAGGACCTGATATTGGATAGATTTAAAGCATCAAACGGTTTCCCTAGTGCTTGATTTTGTTTCTGGGGTTAGCTCACATAGCAAACTTGATCATATTTCATAATTAAGCAAATCCAACAACATTTAATAGCTTAAACATAATCATCAAATCTGTCCCAAACATAAAATTCAGCAAATAGTAGCTTTAGTCATCTTTTCTTGGCCCAAATTAAGGTTCAATTAAGTGCTAAAAATTAGGGCTTTTGCACTATTTAGGTTCTCTGGTAGGTTAACTAGGTTTTTCCCCCTTTAGGTTTCACTTATTGGCTTATTATAGTGCTTATTTATAAGCTAGAAGTAGGAGGTTTAGGCTAGTTTTTGTCCAATTTGCTCATTGATTATCTAGCTTACGGCCTAGGCTTATTTGAGTTTTTTGAGTTGAATTAGGTTTGTTTAGGTCTATTACACTATACCTGAGCTTTTGGTGCATTCTAGTGCTTATGTGCTTATAAATAAGCACTTATCCTAACTGCTTATTTGCCCAAACTGCTTATTAGTGTCTAGTTTTTAGGTAATTTTATTTTTCCTAGGTTTTTAATAATATTTAAGAATTCTTTGGAAAATTTCATAATTTACCTAAGTCATTTAGTATTTATAATAATTAAAAATAGTTTTTAAGTACTTTTAAATCCTTTTTAATTAATATAAATTAATAAAAAATCCAAAAAAATATTTTTCAGTTTTAAAATTAGTTTTATAATATTTTAGATTTTTTAAAATTAATTTTTCATTTTTTTAATTATTTGCATTTTTAATATATTTTA
>LBNU01013970.1:34405-48083 GCA_014162995.1 Artemisia annua | reverse complement strand
GATTCCAGTACACCCAGTTTGAAGAGTTTGATGAATTAGATGAGTTTGTCATGTTTTAATTTTGGGGAAGAAATTATTTTGCCCTAATTTGGAGTTTGCCCTAATATGGATTTTGCCCTAATTTTAATTTTGCCCTAATTTTGAATTTGGGGATGAACGTTTTTTAAGGAGTATATAAAAGTTTTAAAATTTTCAAAATCACCCTTCAGTTTTTATAAAACTTTTAAATTTTTTAAAGTTTGTACTTAACGAATTATTTAACGGGGTGTTAGGAAAAAACCCAAATCCGCCAAAAAAAAAAGTTGGGAACCTTTTTATGCAAGAAAAAAAGTTGGATACCCTGATTGGAAATGGACCCTAACTTTGATGCCTTTTTGTGCCATTTGCCCGTTTATTTTAATAGATCTAGTAGTTTTAATACTAATTTCTTAAAAGGTTTGCAAATTTATTAGTTTTTATTATAAACTTAGCTAATTATCATAGATCTATTAGGTTTTTATCATAAAGTTTGCAACTTTATTAGTTTTTTCTTCTAAAAATAGCTTATTTTCTTAGATCTATTAAGTTTTAATCATAAAGTTTTAATCTTGTAGCTTTTTTATTAGGTTTTTAACAATAAAGTTTGTAGCTTTATCAACCAATAAGCTCTTCCATAGCTTATTTGGTCATTATTATTGCTTATTCCTAAAAAAGTTTTGATTTTTCTTTGTTTCTCATCATTTCTACCGCTAAGGCCGGAGCTTAAGGGTCTTATAAGCTAGTTTATCAATAAAGTTTATTACTTTTAGTCTTAATAAGCTAATTAGTTAATAAAGTCACAAACTTTATTAATTATTTAGTTTTATTAAAGCTTTTAAAGAATTAAACTTTATGGTTTGTTTAGTTTATAAGATCGGGTGGTTAAATTCGTCTCATCTCTTAGATCGGGTTCTATTTTCTCATCCTTTTCGCTTTTAGATAATTAGTTTATTAATATGTTTATGTTTGTTGAGATATTTGTGTTTATTAGTTTAATTAATATGAGTAGTGAATAGATTGTTATTATGCTTGTTGAGTAGATTGTTCCTTGAATTAAGTGTGGTTTTATAAAAGTTAGAAAATATTGGTTAGTAATTTTAAATTACTTGGATTGAAATTTTGGTTGTTTAAACGGGCAAAAGCCGTGAAAATAATTGGGTTTTAATCTAGATATCGATATCTCTTTATGAAATTATTTTTAAACCAATGTTGGGAGAGAATAATTATTTGTAAAAGATATTGATTCATCAATAGAGGACCTAATTGAAATAATAAACCACATTTAAGGATCGTGATAATTTGCTTAACAAGTATATCCTTTTATTTTTTATCTCTTATTTGCTTGCGTAATATAGTCTAGTTTGCATTTTTTTTAGCTTTTATCGTTAATCTTAGATTATTAAGCTTGCCACTAGATTTATTACCTTTACTTAGTATAATTAGTTTGCCTCTAGATTTATATGCTTACTTAGTTGCTTTTAAGATTCCCGTAAGTGCGTATTTTTTAGATTAGATTGCGTTTTAGGTTGTTTGTGCTTTACGTGCTTGTCTTATATGCTTTATTGTTGCCTTTTAGTTTATATTTGCTATCCGTAGTTTAAAAATCCAAATATCTCCCTTTTTCCTATTCAATTCACACAATCACGACTCGAACCGAAACTCCATTCATACCTTCGTTGGGACCACGACCCGGGGAAATACTTTCACGAGTGTTTTCTTTGGAAATATCATTACACTATGACCACAATCAATCATCAGGTGTATTTGGATGTAGGCCATCAGGTGTAAATTTAAAGAGCGATGGGCCAGAAAACTTATAACCTGACCACGTCAGAAATAACACCTGACCCCTTTAGGTGTATTTTCTGACGCCGTCAGACCGACGCAGACAGCAAAACTACCTATAAATATAACATTATAACTTCACTTTTTGGAGGCCCCCAACCCTAGGTCCGATTTTAGGGTTTGGGTAGGTGTTTTTCCAGTAGATTAGAAGGCTTATTTCATTACTTTATCATCTTTGATCATTGATTTGATTATCAAAGTGTGTGAAACTTTGTGGAGAACTTTTAGGGCAAACCCTAAAGACGAATTTTCTGTGACTTTTAGGGTTTCCAACCCTTGGAACCCTAGTGCTTAATTAAAGATAAGTCTTCACTTTAATTCAATCAATATGTCTATGTGTTGGTTGTCTATCTATCTTGCTTATCTTTCAATTAACATGAGTAGCTAAATTCTCTATTGTTTGCTTAGATCTAATGAAACCTAAATATTAATTATTGGTTGATTGGTGTGTGTTGTTGTTTGTTGGGATGATTGTTTCATCGATGTTAGGCTCAAGAAAACTGGCCAACCTCCTTTATGGTAACGTGCTTGAACGTCTTGGGAAACATGTAGTCGAGGCATACTAGGCTATTAAGGTAGTATTTAACGCATGAGCCACTGTTTACAATCCCTATGGTTGTGCCGTGCATGGCATAGGAGGAGATAAGAGCTCATAGAATTCGAGAGATATGTATGCCACTCCATGAGTTATTAGGAATACACCCTCATCCACACAAGTAACATACATATCAATTAACCGGTAAAAGATAGTTAGGGAGTAATGAAATCTAAGTAAACACAATTTTATCCATATTGTTTTGACAACCACAATAGTTTAGATATTTATTTTATTTTAATTTGCAAAAGTAGTAAACTTGGGTTAGTTGACTAGCAACTAATTCCGCCCTTCCTCTAAAAACCAAGATTTTACTTGCTTTCTAAAAAATATAAAAATACAAAAAGAATCTTCCTTCCACCTTTAGACCTATTAGATTAGCTTTTCTATCCTAACGAACACTATTCCCTGTGAGAGAACGATCAATCCCCCGTACTTACCACTATCCTATACTACATCGGTCAGGTACACTGCCTGGTGGGGTTGTAAGCCTCTTGAGATCCCTCGAGAGGTAAAACCTGTTGTAAGGTTACAAAACCACGCATCAATTTTCCATTCCAACTTCGTGATTAATCAAGTTAAGGATTTCATTATATAATTTCACAACATATTCAAAAATGCGCTTTTGCAGTTCCATAGCTTTATCTCCTTTTTCAGGACCCATCTTGTTGTCTTGCTTGAATAAGGCCTGGGTTTCAACATGCATTTTCTCAACATACTCATAAACCAGTTTTTTCAGTTGAGAAACTTGTTCTGGGCCTTGGATTGTGTCATTGGTTTCCTTTTTCAGTTTGCCAAGAATCTCAAGAATGAGTTTTCTTAGCTGTGTAGTTTGAATAAGGCTTCCAGACTTAATTGGATCCGGTGGCCCTCTGAGTATTTTATCAATTACATTCTTAGGCTGTGCCACAATATCTCCCCAAATAATTCTTAGTAATTGCAATGCTTCACTTTCATTTTCAGCAGCTACCGCCTTTGGACAAATGAATGCAGGAACTGAAAACAGCAAAATTAATAATACCATTCTTGCTTAGCATAGGAAAACTAAATCGATTAGCTAAAGATTTGTTCAATATATCGTTTGAAACCATTAACTATAAGCATAACCACTTTTAGCGGTTATGTTTCAGGTTCCCATTAGTTAAATTGTTGAAATCTTAGATGAGGATTGGGATTTCCCAAATTTTGACGATAACTTAACAACAAACATCTATATTTTTACTTTATAAATTATTTATTTAGATATACATGGTAAACAATAAGTTGAGCAGCATGAATTGCCTAATTTAACAGATTTGCTAAAAGCTGCTGATCCCTTTTCACTTTCTGATATCTCACAATTTGACAAATTTACAGTTTTACAAATTTGTTGCGAAGTAAATATAGTTAATGCAAAAATACGTAACTTATCTCACAAAACGTTAATTAGTTAATACAAAATGGAAAACATGTTATAAATCTCACAAGGAATAATTAAAGAAAGGGCAAATGTTTCAAAAAAGTGTAATACTTGTCACAATTTGTTTTTGGGGGTAGTGAACAATTTTTTTTGCTTTTCTGTACAATTTTTTCTCCTTTTTTTTTTTTTTATTATTATTATTATTATTATTATTATTATTATTATTATTATTATTATTATTATTATTATTATTATTATTATTATTATTATTATTATTATTATTATTATTATTATTATTATTATTATTATTATTTTTTTTTTTTTTATGGTTACTAAAACTTTGTGATAACCATTATCCAAGTGAATTTGCAAAAATGCATCCACCGTCGCTAGGGTAAATTACGTAAATTGTACCTCCGGTTTAGCGAAAATTGCTTCTACTGTCCCAAAACTTTTTTTTTCTTTTTTTTTTTTGGATCCACTTCTTATGGTTTTACACTCGTTACGTTTTTATACGTTTTTGTCCGTTTTTATACGTTTTCATCCGTTTTTATACGTTTTCGTCTGTTTTCTAAGGTTTTCATACATTTTACTCTGTTATCACCTGTTTTTATACGTTTTCGTCCGATTTCTTAAGTTTTCGTCCACTTTTATTCATACGTTTTCATCCGATTTTATACATTTTCACATGTGACGAAAAATACAGTTCTAAAAAAATGTCAGAAAAAAAATTTGACAAAATAATTTCGAAAAAAAAATTGAAAAGGAATTTTGGAAAAGAAAATTGGGGAAAAAATTCTGAAAAGTCTTTCGACAAAATAATTCTCAATAAAAACAATTTTAGAAAAAGAATTTTGAAAAAAACATTTGAAAAAAAAATCGGAAAAAAAAATTTGAAAAAAATTTCGATAAAAGAATTGAAAAAAAAAACAAAAAGAATTTCGAAAAAAAAGATTCGGAAAAAAATTAGAAAAAAACATTTCCGAAAAGGATCATTTATGTAATTTACCTTAGGGACGGTGCATGCAATTTTCGCTAACACACAGGGACCATTTATGTAATTTGGAAGAGTAAAACGGTTATCATGGTCATCGGTACTCATAAAAGTTCAAAAAAACGAAAAAAATGCTCATAAGAGCAAAAAATTTTGTTTGCTACACAGAAAAACAAATTGTGCCAAGTATAATATTTTTTTAAAACATTTGCCATTAAAGAAAATATGGATGGCGAATCAACTTAGGGCAATTTGACTGCGCGCAACCAGTTTTTAAACAATAGAACAAACATTTTTTTTTTCTTTTTTTAATACATCCCGTTTAAAAGTATAAAAACAAAAATCGCGTTTATCTTATTGCTGTTCAAAAGAAAATTTGTAGGAAACAGAGCAAGAATAGGTGGTGATGAAATATTGATATATAATTTGTATATTGATCTTGAGACTGTTGTAAGGGGATAGGAGAGATGTTGATATTTACCTGACCTGAAGGTTCTCCCAATGACATTAGATTTTTTTTCACTAAGCGCTTCAGGTTTTTTGGCCAAAACTCCAAGTGCACTCCCCCTACCAAGTTCTGGGTGGTTTTTGACTATGTCCAGTGCCACATCTGAAAAAGATTAATTGACAATGTGTGTGAGGGAATATTTGTTACAACTTGCAACAAACTTAAGCAACAAAAATCAACAATGAAATAACCGATGTGAAATATAGACATAATTTATTGTACTTGAGTACTTTTAGCGAAGCATATGTAAATTATCTCAAGTCGCTTGGTGCGATCATCACTCATAATAAGATCGTGATAGCTTCATTTTAGGAGAGTTTACACTGTGCTAGTTTGTGTGCTGGTGTACTCAGTTCTCGTTCATTTAAGTAGTCTACCAAACGTAAGGAACCACTTTTATCATTAAAGGTCTTAACGAGGTTGCTGTAATCATAAAGATTCTGTCCAAAATAACTTAATTGTTAAAGTAGACCAATATATGATCCTATATTCCTAATTTCCTATGCTGGCTTGTTCTAACCACTTGTAACTCTTTGTAATTCTTTCTTCTAGCTCCTTCCTAGTCTAATGAGAAAATTACCGTTCAAATTGTTTTTAATGGGCACTAGCTACTTAATTAAAACCTTTTTGCACTATAATTATTGTTATTTATCGTTACACTAGCTTATAGACCCGTCAAATTGACGGGATTTTAAAAGAGATAATGCACCAAACAATTAAGCGTGTAAACAAATTAAGAAAGAACAACGAAAATAAACAGGTTGAATCCTTTGTTTGAAAGAAATAGTAAGCAGTAAAGTAAATTTTTGTAACTAATAATGTGATAAAAAATAATAAGTAATAAGTCAATAATGTTATAAAGTAGTATAATGCTTATAACTAATAATGTGGCAACCTAGAAATATGTTAAAACAAAACAAACTAAACCTATAAACCATCGTGTCATACGATTTTGATGTTTTAATAAACGTCTATGGATGCAAGCTCCAATCTTGACCGCCTTGAAAAGCAAATGTATGTAGTGAAGGACGATGAAGTGATAAGCCAATGAACTTTTCGTTAGCACATAATAAGTATTAAAAAAAGTGTAGTAGCTTTTAATGATTCGATTGCTTGTAGAACATCAATAGCCTCATAAAAAGTTGCACATAGAACCTCAAAATAAGTTGCACGTAAAACGATAAAAGCTCCATTTGCGTGTCACTTGAGTTAGGATATAATTGCCGTTTTCATATATTAGCTGCTTCATATAGTTCTCATTGAAATAATGTAAAATATCATTTTTAAGTTTCACTTAAATATCAACCATCAAATTCTATTGAACCAACCTTCTAATAAAACATTGCATACCCATGAGTCCATGACCAGATGGCCTTGAGGTTATGATCTTACTGTTCATTCAAATTCACATTGACTAACACTAAATCTTACATATGTCCCTCCATGTGTGGAATTCTACTTGTATATAAAGTAAGAAAGAAAAAATAATGAAGAATCATAAAAAAATAAAAACAAAGCTCCCAACCAAAGAATAACTTCTCCTTCATGCATTTAATTGGCAATGAATCTGCAACGGAACCTCATTAACAATACAATCAAATATGGTCTTAGTACAAAAATAGGGCTAAAAATATATTTGATTAAGCCTTTCACCTTGTGTTTGAAGTGAAACATAAAAAGTTACTTGCACTTAGAAGAAATAATTGGAACAAAATTAACATACGAAAAAGTTACATGTATGCAAAATGAAAACCCATAGCTATGTAGAATGGAACCTGCAAATAAGTAAAAGATAAAAATGGTATTATACATTCTACATTCATTATTAAATGGAAATATGTATCAAATGCTTTGCGATGTAAATGCACTTTCAAAGTTTTATAATATTATCATTATGTGTTGCTTTAGTTTGCCTACATAATCATTTAGGAAGCATCATGTTTTACTTGAAATGATTTTTTTCTACAGATATAATACATAGATGCAAAGGAACAAATCAATAATAAGCGAGTTAAATGAAACTACTTTTTATATTAAATTGCAATAGACGTATTCGATAACCTGAACTGCTTAGCCTTCTTTAGATCATTGAATGGCTGAGCGTTGTTGAGAATCTTCATTTCATAATAAAAATCGATTACAACTGCCTTGTGCATGGTTTTCAAGACCTGCAGCGAACATGAAAAGTTATGAGTTTACATATTCTAAATTTCTGGTAGAGGTAGTCAGATACTCAAAACTTGTTTGGGTCAAAATAGGTGTTTCTTACATGGACCATTTTTTAATAAATATAATATTGTACATACCAAAAGTAAAGTTTTGGTAACTTGCCACTAATTTGACCCATTCCAATCTTAATTTATGACCAGTTGCCGCACCTAAAAGCCAAATCAAGCCATTAGTCGAAACCTGCAATGAATAGGATACGTTATTAAGAGGTTACATGTTGTAGTTTTTGGTAAAACCATTTCCTTGATATGTATGATGATTAATTACCATATGCTAAATGCTATAAGTGATTACAAAAGATAGGATGAGAGCTCAAGAAACTAAATGCATTAAGCCATATGGGGTGTTCGGGATTAATTAGGATACACCAGCCAGTTGCTCATTGCTATAAGCAGCTTTAAGCAACTTATTCAAAACAATATGGCTCATTTGCACATTGATTAATTACCAATGAGAAACGTCAAACCTCTGTATTTAGTTTTAAGCAATTCAAACACCCCTAATACCAAGTAGAGATCTAAATGCAAATGGAAAAAAAACACTCATATGTTATTCTAGAGTAATGTCAATCACATGCCATTAAATATAGTTTGTAATTTCTTATAATCGAGTCAAGTCTTATAAGTTATATGCATGTTCATTTATAAAAAATGAATACTAAAATTTGTGAATCGTGACAGTATCATACCTGCAGGAACAACATTTCCTTGGCTCTCCTTTTCTAATTGCGTAAGAAGCTTCAAAGATAGAGATCACCGTGTACCTTCATAGCTACAAAAAAATATCATAAAGTAGTAGTTAAAATTGGGAAAGAAAATATGTGAACGTTGTAACAAACAACTTATAAAGTAGTAGTTAAAAATCATTCTTGTCTGCCCTTTGTGATTTGGCTTTTGTTGCTGCAACTTCACCACTTGATTCCCCCTAACACTCATTGCCTCATCTTCCTCAATGGCATCATCCGATACATAGTTTTGGACCACATACATCTGATATATCGTAGTCATAATCAGTTAAAATGCACTTCCAAACACCCCTTGACATATAGCTATAACAAATATCCTTTGCAAACTTTTATTTTTTCCGAGTATATCGGGACTTTTACAGAATGAGTAATCCAAACACTATAAAAAGAAAACTTACCAAAAACTATATTGATAGGATTCATGTACACTTGATTCTTGACAACATCACCGACCAAACATTTAGTTGTTTGTAAATACATAAGATGGTGTAGTTCTGTTCCCAAGATCATAAAAGCAAGCAGTCCATATGAAGGTAACGGTGTAGTTGCTTGTAACTATTGATGTAATAAAAGTCAATGCATCGGGTTCTCCAATTTTGATGGTCTTAAGAAAAAGATTTCGATGCTCTGGTGGTTACTGATGTAAACAACCTCTTCATACTCTTTTAGGAAGAGCCATTTCCTGCAAATAACAAAAATATTTCAAACAATTAAATGTATAGTTTAATCCAACAACCAAATAATTATTAGATGTTAAGAAAAAGGTACCAAGTATCAAATTTTTGCATCCATGGCAACAACTAAAAAATAAAGATAGCGCATTTGATATTCATAGTTACCACCCTTTTAAAGAGCAGTAACTACTGTCATTGATATAGCTACATCTAAAATACTTAACTATAACTAAATTTAGAACAACTTTTGTTATAATAAAGAAGGAAACAAAATTGTTAGAATAAAGTTTAGTCTCATACACGTCACATGGGTAATACATGGGTAATAAGCGAGAATTAGCCTACTGAAAAAAGAGTAGAAAACCTCTACCGTTAAAAGAAATAGTAAAGAAAGAAAATTAGTTTGAAAAGATACCTCGTCGGCACACGCAAGTTATAGATTGCATTATCTGTTATTACATAATATAGAGGGTGGTATAAAATCAGAGTCACACATATTTGGCAAAGGGTTTAAAATAAAAATTTATCAATAACAAAAGTAAATATAAAAAATCATCAATAACAAAAGTAAACACCTAAATGGTTTTACTAAAGACTGATGCTACCTGAATCATATACAAACATATTGTAGTTTATGGTACAATAAGCCATTAAGGTTGAAATTCTACTCAATCATACATCTGCAAGACCACATGGCGCATCATCAAGTTGGTGCTTGAAACCTGAAACCAAAGCAATTCTCGTTGTGGCTTGAATTATAAACAGCAACTTTTGATGGTGCTTGCATTTCATACACATGCATAGCTTTACATATCTTAACAATAAAAAAAAAATTATTGTTTGCAAGTGATAGTGTACCAAACAATCTAACTAATTATTTCTATAACAGTAATTTACTAAATGACAACAATAATTTAACCCACATCATCACACGTATTTATAAAAGTGCAATTAAGTTCCTTACCAATAACCATGATTAACAATTAGTAACGATAAGTTAACTTGTTGTCTTTCACATAATCAAAGTGTACATATAAAATATTAACAGTTACCATAATATTCTAATATAAAATCTAAACTTTTAACCAAACCAACAACACATGTTATTTGTCAATGAGTACCAACTTTATATCCTCAATGACAACTACGTATGTATGCAAACATGTCTGTCAATGAGTACCAGTTTAAACCGAGAATGTAATGAAAAAAACTCACAAATAAATAACAACTAATTGGTCGGTCTGACTTATATAAAGTAATGATAGGATATTGGTACGTATATACTGGTGTGGTTGATCTATTCTTTCAAGGTTACCAATAATATAATGATACGTATACTTATTGATAGTAACCAAAACTTACTCGATATCAATGAGCGCAAGAGGTTTCATCTTTCCCGGAGTGTCATTCTTGTCGTAGTTATCAAACTCATCACACAACTACTTCACCAGTCACATCTGCAATAGCAATAACCAATCAGACAACGATAAATACATGTACGATAGAAGTATAAAAAATTAGATTAAGATATATTTTGACATGGTGCTGCAACTTCCCATCGTTAGTTTGAAATATTAAAACATTAGAATTGCATTATAGTTGTAAACGTATAAAGACATACCAAAATGACCCATTGGCTCCACTTCCAAATCCATGCACCGAACTGTTGAATTCATGAAATTTGTCGACGGATATGTTTCTGTAAAATCTGAGCCGGGTTTTGAACAATAGTATATTTGGGTTACAATTCACCAAGACTATAACATTGCACTATGCAGAGTAACATAACTCACTCTTCAAGCTGATGTTTGTAGCCATCTACTAATGTCGTCTTAACTGTGGCCTACATCTTGTTACTCTGCACTTACAAAACACATATTAGTACAAACATATTGTAACAAAATTTTACAAACACATATGGACTAAATAGGTTATGTGCAATGAACGCAAACTTGTTTGGGTCAAAATAGGTGTTCTTACATGGGCCAGTTTTAAATAAAACTATAAATAATGTACATACTAAAAGCAAAGTTTTGGTAACTTTCCACTCTTTGACAGTAGGGATGGCAACGGGTCGGGGTCGGGGCAGGTTCACTAAATATATCAGTGTAAATGTTCAGATCATGTTACCTTAAGATATGTGCAATGAAATCCTTGATTTCTTCGGTTTTACGGCTCTACCCATGAACACGTACCAATTCTCCTTTAATTTAAATGTTGAAGTCTCTTTTATTTGTAGTAAAGCAGATTCACTAATAAGACCCCCTTGTATAGCAATGCCTACAAAATGTGATCACAACAATAATAACATAACCGAAAATGTTTTAAAATTTAATTCAAGAAACATTTTTATAAACAATATAAGCGATTTGCAAATTTATAGTTTTTATGATCTTTCATTCAGGTCTTAGTTGATTAACCTCAAATTAAGTGGCCTAAAAGGTTTGGTATCATCATCAATGGAGTCCAATTGTAAAGGTGCCTTCATAGATTCCAATTGTCTCATGCGCCAATGTGATTAGCACTGCATCCAACATCCCAACCTGTAATTCAACAAAAGCATAATATTACTTTTGACGATCATTTAAATAATATTGTTCATTACATGCAGTGCTTATGTGACTTGTATAGTAACAGGTTAAACAATCATTCAAAGTGTATTTTATTCAAAAAAATCGAATAGAACTAAAATTAAAACTTTCTGTTGTTGTATTCTATGCGCAATTATTTTGAACCGATTAACCACTAAAAATTACCCATTTTTTCAAAATAAGACTGAGTTAGGCTTGGATGTGAACTTTTAGGTTGTTAGGTTCAGTGTTAGTAACATATTTCAATGGCCACACCACATCTCCAACTCCGTTAATCCGCTTAAACATGAGCAATATCAGGCAAGTGACATTCTTTTCCATTAGATACACCTTTAAACATTCCACCTGCATCAATAGATCGATAGATAATCATCAATATTATAATCACATGAAATTTTTAAATCATATATTACAATTTAAGCACATCATACAAACTAACCTGTGAAGTTAACAACAATATCTATTTCTAAAGCCCAAAATTGGATAAATCCTCCTTTTTAACAACATCAAAGAGCAGCACGCAATGGACTTTTCAATGAATAACAACATCACCAATCTTATCATCCTTGATCAAGGCCACAACTTTACACCTAACTAAATCTTCATCACCAAGTATAACCTGTGAAGTTAACAGCAATGTCACGAAGTATTGGCTGAACGTTCAAGCAGTTCATACAAATGGTTTAAAAAAAATTGGTCATGGCTGAACGTGCAAGCAGTTCTTACAAATCATTTTTTTGTTGTAGCTCAACTACTTAATAAATGAATAATTTTTTACTTTTTTTTGTTATTTGAGTTAACCACAATGCAAGAAGATTAGAATTAACCACAATAAATAATTACATACCCAATGTATGGTCACTAACATTTTCATGGAATAACTTGCAAGCATAACTCTAGGAAGCACCTAACTCGAATCTTGCAAACCCGCTATTTCAACGGATGAATCATCATGTACAACATCATCTCTTGATTATAAGGAATCATCATGTGCTCCGTTTTTGCCGTACAAATGACATTTACACAAGCACAAGGAAAGCCACGGACCTGCAAAGCAATAGTATTTTAATCGAAGGGGCGGGTATTTTTAATTGTAATAAGCCCTTTATAAAAACGAAAACAAAAAACAAAATAATACCTCTTTCCCAACACGAAACTCTACCAAACAAATAGAACAATCCCTGCAGTCTGTTGGAACAGCTTTCAGAATATAAACGTCGTTGAATCGCTGTATCCAATGTTGCTCTCTGCATGCCACATTAGAAAGCACTATAAATAACTAAATGCAACCATTAACGAATTCTTCATATTATCCAAGTACGAAGAATGCGTACTCGTAACTTGACACATTTCAAACACAATTAAACTAATCATAGACACAATGTGTTCATAGACATATCATCAAACACTAAACATGCATAAGATCTCATCAATAAAAAAAAAAAACAAATTATTATTTAGAAACCAACACATATAAAAAATAAATGCATTCAATAAACAAACAAATCATGGTAATAAAACAACCTGAAACATTTACGAAATTCTTGAAGGTTTGAATTAGATCTATAGCATGTCTGCAATCAAAAACAACAAACAAAAGAAGAAATTCAATTTAGAAAGACAAAATATACATAAAGAAATCAATTCAGAAAAATAGAAAAACTAATACCATAAGAACACAGTTAGAATCACAACCGAAATTCATGCCTTAGACTTTCAATTTTTTTTAAAATAAACTATCATAAAGATTATAATAGATCAAAACAAAATAAAAATAACCAAATAAAAGCACTTACAAATCGTGTAGCGTATGTCATTGAGATATAAACCCAAAATAGAATTCCACCGGAATCAAGATCATTAACAATTTTATGACATGGATAGCAAGAAAAGAACTACTGTAAGATGGTCTCGAATGGAGGAATACAAAGATGTGAATTATTAAACCAAAGAAGAGGTTTATTTTGGAAGATGATTGCAAAACGGTTTATGTTTACAACACGTATTCATTAAATGATGATTTCAAAGAGGACGCTCCTCTTTTCAAGATATCAGTTGAATGGATGAAGAAAAAGTCATC
>LBNU01013970.1:5270-27474 GCA_014162995.1 Artemisia annua | reverse complement strand
CTGGTTTTTTTTGTGGTTACATAGGAAGAGGAGCATTTGAATGAGGCCTATTTTGATATTGTGTTTTAATGTTTTAATCTATACAGGTAGTTGTTTGTTTGGTTCAAAATTGGATCTTTATAGCTTACAATTAAGTGTGGGTTTAATCTATTCTAGTAGCTGTGGGTTTGGTTCAAAAATACATATATGTTTTTTGTGTGTTTGGATTATAAAACATATATGTTTTGGAAAGATACATATATGTTTATGTATAAAACATATATGTTTTGTGTTTTGAATTATAAAACATGTATGCTTTGTGTTTATATACAAAAGATTGTGCATATATGTTTTGTGTTTTGAATTACAAAACATTGTTGTTGTGATTAATTTTTGTATCTTATTTGTTTGTGGTTTAATTATTTTCGTGCATGCTTGTTTCAGATTGATTAATGAAGATGATGATATCATTTAAGACCGAGAAGTGGAAGAACACGAATATAGATGAAGATAATTTGCGACTTTTGAAGATATATGATTATTGCATGTGTTTTTGTATTTGTAATCAAGTGAAATGTAACATTTAAATATATCAATCTTGTTTTTCTTTTTATAATGATTTATGTTCTTTAATTTGTGTTTCAAACTTTTTAAAAAAATAATGATTAGGAAAAAATACTGGTAGGTTGATAAAAAAAAAAAGAAAAAAAAAAAGGTGTTTTTAAAAGAAAGAACATGTATGCACCTTGATTCTCTGGAAAAAAAAACATGTTTGTATCTTGACTATTTAAAAACATGTATGCACCTTGATTATTTCAAAAAATTAATTTAGGTATAAAAAACATGTATGTACCATGACTATTTGAAAACATGCTAGCTAAAATAAATTAAAAAAAAAAACAAAACCCCTCTGAAAATTAAGGTTTATAAAAAATGAGAATTATTAAAAAATAAATAAAAATAATATAAAAATGTTTTTTTACTATTATACCCTTTTGAATTAAATAAAAATAACAAAATGCTATGGAGCATTAAATAAGGTACATTGTGTATTATTAGTTGTAAAAGGGTGGTTCTCGCAGTTCTTGCAGATAAGGTGGTTCTCGTAAGAAAGAGACTCATATATATATATATATATATATAGTTGAGATCTAATAAGATCAAGTTTAAAGTTATAAAAATAAGATCTTTGTTAAAGCCAATAAACTTGTAACATGTGGAAATTAGTAATTAAATAAAATTAAATTCCCTAATAACCACATAAGGGTATTTTAGACATTTGAACCCTCCCTTAAATCTCTCTCCCTCTTAATTGACCCTAATCCAATATTTTGTATTCACATATGTAAATTGACTTATTGCATAATGGGATCAATTCGATTCAAGTCCAACTCATTTGATCAAATAAACAATATATATATATATATAGTTGAGATCTAATAAGATCAAGTTTAAAGTTATAAAAATAAGATCTTTGTTAAAGCTAATAAACTTGTAACATGTGGAAATTAGTAATTAAATAAAATAAAATTCCCTAATAACCACATAAGGGTATTTTAGACATTTGAACCCTCCCTTAAATCTCTCTCCCTCTTAATTGACCCTAATCCAATATTTTGTATTCGTATTTTTTTTTCCAGTCCACATCAAATCACCTCTCTCCAAAATAAATATTTGTTCTTTTCTGCTACAAACCTTGGCACCTCTCTCCTATGCACACAGTCACACCGTGAGGTTATCTCCGACGACCATACACACCAATATTTGCGGTTTCAGATGTGACCGAATGTCTTGCGGGTTTAGACCTCGTTAATTCCGACGACCATAAAACCAGATCCGGTCTTTTTTACAACCAATCTTGTGGTTTCAGATCTCACTTTTCGTTAACAACCTGCGTCAACCAGCCAAGATATGATATGTTACATGTGTATCAAGATTTGATGTGTAATCGAGTTATGATGTTCTAGTTGCCGCTGCCCAACCGAAACATAGTTTTTTAGTTATGTGCCGCCGGAAGCATGGTCTGATTTCAGATGTGTGCTGTCGCCGGTACACCGGATACGTTATGGTATGTATCAATTTCCGGATGTATCAAGCCCTTGCCGCCGCCATGGTGGATCTGCAATGGTGAAAACCGTTGCCCTTGTCGAAACCCTTGATGTATCAGTTTGTTTATGCCGTTGCTAGCCCGGCCTCATGTTTCAGTCTCCAAGAACCATTAGAAATAACAGTGATGAAGTAGAAAATATACGCACCTTTTTTGTTACCTTGTATAGAGAAAATAACATGAGGCTCTAGATGAACGTCACCGTAAGTTCCTTTAATTTATTACTTTATTAGTTTATTATATCCTACCTTATCATATATCGGTGGTACATAGCTTCTCACATTGATCGAGTGTGTGAATATGAAGTTTAAAAAGCGTCATGTGATCATTAATATTTTGTACAAGAAATGGAAAAAATTGTTGGTGTGTTAACGTGAGAAATCTTATTTTTTTAACTTATTTAGGCAAGGAAATTTATCTTGAAGTAATAAAAGGATTATAAAACCAAATCAAACATTGATATGCGTATATGATCTTGTATAGAGAAAATAACAAGTTGGATATCAGTTTATACTTATACATGAAGCAGTTTTTCCATTTGATGTGTAACAACAATGTTTTGGTTTTTGTCATGTTTCCAATCGCGTTCAGTTAGTGTCGTGGTTTAGATATAACATTTGGTGGTGTCGTGGTTTCCGCTAGTGTCGTGGTAACAGGCAGGTTCATGGCCCTTGATGTATCAGGTGTTGTCATTAGTTTCGATATGTGTATCGAGCTGTTGTTATTAGTTTAGATGGTCTACAAGCTGTCGTGCTTAAATTATTTAATGAGGATAAGGATCTAAAACATGTGTATCATCTTATATATCAATTATTATATGAGGATAATGGCTCGACGTGTGCTATTTGGTGATATTATGCTCATATTTATAAATTCGAGTTGTTTATATTTTGTGTATCAAGATATGATATAATGCCCTGTTCTATTCCCTTCTTTTAGTTTGGTTCCTTTAGTTCGAAACCACCATCATTGAAATTTGTGTATTATGTGGCTATGGAGTGTGTTCGTTTTCCAAAGATGTGTCACTGTATCTACCAAGATGTGCCAGTGTACTAGTTTATATAGCATGATTATGTTATAATATGTATCAATATAAATGTATACTGCTTTGTGTATTAACGATTGTGTATATGTGTTGATTTTTGAAATATATAGTAATAAAAAGAATCATAGAGTAGTGAATAAATGTATACTGCTTTGTGTATTTAAAGCGTAAAGAAATTGAATGTACGTAAGAAAAACCACAAAAATGGTTGACCAAATTTTAATTTTAATTCTCAAATATACCCTTCAAACTCTATTTATTTACAGTACTACCATTGATCAATTATTAATCTTATTTAATACCAATTAGTAGATCCAATGGTTGTGATTAGTTCTTACTTTTACAACTTTAAGATTTATCTCACATTAACCCTCCCCTATATATATATATATATATATATATATATATATATATATATATATATATATATATATATATATATATATATATATATATATATATATATATATATATATATATATATATATATATATGGTTGAGAAAGACCAAAATTGTTGGTTAATGTAACTGTGTTCAACCAAGTAGTTTGGGAAAGAATAGTTATATTACGTGGTGATCACCATAGGTAGTCGAACAATTGGGACAAATCTATCTCACATGTCTCAAGCAAGACTTGAAGCTATGACCATATTTGGTTGGAGAGCTTCTCAAATAACATGAGGTACCATTGTAACACCAACCCTTTGGTATTGGGAAGAATATATGCTAGTATACTACTTCTAGTCTTCTCTGTGTCGAGGCACTCTTTAACGATTCAGTGTTATAAATAATACATAACAAAACGATTAAAGAAAAGACATATCTACTGACTATGATAAACAACCAAAAGCTAATTGAAACATGTAGGTGAAAATACTTACCAAACATGTCACTCTCTATACATTTCTCAAAAAGCAAACCACGATTCTGAGGATTCCAGCCATCATCACTCAACCCCTTAGAACATTTATAGAGGTACTTGACCACTTCATAATTTCCAAACAAGGCAGCGGCATAGAGTGGCAACGTTTGTCCAACACCAGGGATTTGCGGTAAGACAACGTTATTGTCTACCATGATCTTAACAGTTTCAAGGTTTCCAGCAGCAGCTGCCAAATACAGTGCGGTGTTGGGATTTTTGTTTGCAAGTTCCAAGTCAGCATTTGTCATTTTTCCCACCAGATTTTTAACGAACTGTGCAACGTGTTTGGGACCTTTTGCGGACGCCGCAATATGAAGTGCTGTTTCCCCATTTTCGGTGATACTATATCTTACCAACTCTGGTTTCGCAAGCAGAATTTTTTCAGCAGCTCCCCAGTCACATTTTATCGATGCTTCGTATAGAGGGACACCAATTTCAAGGTAGTCCTTTTTAGCTCCTTCAAAGTTGTCCCAAAGCATATAGTTAGTAGCAAATATTCTTTCACTTAGATAAAGCATCAATACTAAGAGCATCCACTATGGTGTTTCAAGAATAGGTCTAAAAACTTATGAAGAGGTCTAAGATTTTATGTATCATAGTGAGGAACCATTTCATGTCTAGGTGGCATGAAAAGGTCTAGGGTTTTGGAGAGGTCCAAGAAGTGTTATTATCATTTTTTGATTTAATAGCATTAAATGTTGGAACAATTTATAAATGTTAAAGGTTTTAACCATAGTGAGAATATGTTCATAATATGAAAAACTTTAAGAATTAATGACAATGTAAGATGTGGCAATTTTATAAATCTTTTAAAAGGTCCATTATAGTGGATGCCCTAATACTCATAGCCATGTTTTCGGCTCACAAATTAATTAATACTAACCACACTATGATTAGAACCAATATTTAACATTAATTGTAACTGAAATTGAGTTCCATCTCTAGGGTAGGTAAGCTCAGCTTAAATTCTAGGACTCATGTATGCATCTTCATGAGGAATTTCTAACAGAAATTTAATTAGGGTTTTAGTAACTTCTGCCCTGAAGCACAAGTTAAGCACATCAAAAGGATGCAAGGATCCACGAAAAATTACAAAACAGTATTCAGGGACCATGAATTTTGTGGGTCCATGACTACTTTTTGTGGGTTTCTAAGTACTTTTTATAATTTTTTTATGCGCTTAACTTGTGCCCCTGAAGCTCATATTAAATGGGTATATAAATAGAAGAAGAAAAAAAAAAAAAAAGAAAAAAAGATGCGGACCGGTTACTTTTGTTTGTAAGTTATTGGTATTCTTTTATTCATGTTTTTTCCACGGGCTCGCTATTTTAATCGGCTTGTTGATGTAGCGGGTTGCCTTTGTTTGTGTCTTGGGGATTTTTTATTTTATTTATTTATTTATTTTTTATTTTTTTTATTTTTTGGCAATATATCGCCTTTCAAAGAAAAAAATAAATAAATACATAAAGGACGCGGACTGGTTACTTCGCATATATTTTCTTCGTTGTGAAAAATGGTGAGTTGATCCTTTTCATTTTTGTTGAAAACAAATACTCTAATTGAAGTTGTCACGTGAAGAAAACAAAATTGAAATTAGATAGAAAAGTGTACTAGTAAATTAAAATCTCGATTTTACGATACTAACAAGCAAAAACGATCATATCTTACGTAAGATTTTGCGAGATAAGATCTTAAAAAGGAATTTTACGAGATAGGATATTAATAAGATCTCGATCTTAACAGTAGGATCTTAAGATCTCGAACGGTCCGATCTTACTTTTCTCGAACCACAAGTTAGAAATTACAAATTTATGTATTAAATTTTGTATAATATGAAAAATAAAAGGTAAATTGTATTAGACACTTTATAATCCTAATCTTGACCTACATTTTCCTTATATATGATATACTATAATATGTAGATTTTCACAATTTTACATTTGCCTATTAATAAAATGACATTATAGTATGATCTTAGTGTTACGATTCAATCATGATCATGCAAAAACGAAAATGATCATGAGTAGGATCGCGATCTGGTAAATCAATAATGTTGATGGTGAAGAAAGAAAAGGAAGTGACTAACGGGTGTTTACACTTTGGTTTTTAGAAAACAAAGTAAAAAAAAATTGTTTATGCCAATTGGAAAAAAGATTTGTGTCAGAAAGGAGAAAATACTTTAAATGCCTCGGCCAAATTATTCATCATTTCTAGACCAAAAAGAGATGATTTTCCTAAAATAGACCAAGTGAGTTGGGCGACTAGTCACTCAAATAAAATGTTGACAAGTGTCCCATGATTGTACTTTGGGTGATTTTTTTGTGTCAGTTCTGATTTTGAGAAACCTATGCACATGTACTTTGGGCGACTCTGTTTTGTCTTTTAAACAAAAAAGAAGTCAAACCTAAAAAATAATTAAGTTAACTACATTTTTGGTCCTTGTGGTTTGCTGAGTATTTCACATTTGGCCCACCACCACCACCGTCACCGCCACCCACTACCGCCAACACTCACCGCCACCGCCAAACACCACCATCACCCACCACCACCACCACCGCCACCTACCATCACCACCCATCACCAATCACCACCACTACTCACCACCGCCCACCGCCATTGCTACCCACCGCCATCGCCACACCACCACCACCCACCATCCCACCGCCATGCACCACCAATCACCACTACAACTCACCACCACCGCCACCACCCACCCTCGCCACCACCATTCAGCACCGCAACCCACCACCGCCACCTGCCACCACCTATCACCGCCACCCCCACCGTCACACACCACCACCACTCACCACTGTTGGGTGGATATGGTGAATGGTGGTGGTGATTGGTGATGGGTGGACGGTGGTGGATGACGATGGTGGGTGGTGGTGGTGGTGGGGGTGGTGTGTGGCAGTGGCGGTGGTGGCGGCGGTGGTAGTGAGTGGCGGTGGTGGGTGGTAGTGCGGGTGGCGATGGTGAGTGGTAGCAGNAGCTTTATATAATGTTAACCATTCATTCCGTCTAAAAAATTATAGTCTCTATTTTCATTTTGTGATGTCTTAAGTAGTAGTTTTTTCTTGTGTCAACCAATAAAAAAGAATATAGAGAGTGTTTGGCTAAGCTTATGAATTGAGCTTATTCTTATATTATGTAAGCGGCTTATGGCTTATATATTATGAGCTAATAAGTCCTGACTAAGTGTTTGGCTTAACTTGTTATAATTAATAAGGTAAAATGACAAAAGAATATATGCACGTTAAATGTTGTAGTTATTAAATTAGGTTATAAAAGTCTTTTTATATAATATTGTTATATAAGTCCACCCTTCCACATATAAGCCACAAAATTTGAGCTTATCAAAATCCTCTTATATAAGCTCATTAGCCCACTCTTGTAAGATTTTAGGCTTATTTAACACATATAAGCTAATAAGCTTAGCTAAACACCCCTTAATAGATAAGGAAGATATTTGATTGATTAAGAAGTGTACTGATCCGACTTTTTAAAACTATTTATGTAAGACAAAAATTATGAGACATGGGAGTATTATTATTATTATTATTATTATTATTATTATTATTATTATTATTATTATTATTATTATTATTATTATTATTTTTTGAAAAGTGGATTTCATTAAACAACCGCCAGCCCACAAGACGGGGCAGCACAAACAACAGCAAAACCGCTTACATAATTACAAAATTACACCAATCTACCCAAGATAAAGAGGACACTTTAGCTCTATTTTTAGCCCAAAGAAAACCCAACTCTTTAACTTCTCCAATTATGTCTACCATCCTATACTTCTTATTTTGAAACTTGATGCGGTTCCTCGCTCTCCAAATACTCCAACGCCCTATAAGGATAATGCCATGGAAAATGTCTTTGGCTCTCCCCGTTAACCCAACAAAATTATGGATATTCACCAAGTCCTTGAAGGAGAAAGCAAACCAGTTATGGACCTTACACCAAGATGTAACATGTTGCCAAAGAGCATTGGCAACCAAACATCCAGTAAAGAGATGATCAACAGTCTCCTCCACATCTCCACAAAAAGGACAAGAAACATCATTAATCGGAATGTTTCTGTGTATAAGCGCCATAGCTGTCGGAATCTTTCCCATATCAGCCCTCCACCCGAAGATATTACAATTCATCGGGATCCATTTACACCATTTGAAAACATGAATATTACTATAGTCCCTATCGTTGTTCAACAACCTCCTCACAGCTCCCACCGAAAAGACACCATCACTAGCCCCTACCCACACCCATCTATCCTTCGACTCTGCCATCACAACACCATCCAACAGGCTATCGAGCACCTCCCATTCGGACTTTTCCTCATCAGTCATAACGACCTTTTCCAACTCCAAACCCGTATGATACCCAACTCCGTCCTATTCAGCCTGTCACTAACCTTACATCTTCTAAAAGACTCCAACCTAAATAATCTTGGACAGACCACCATAAGTGGAACATTCAGCAGCCATGGGTCAATCCAGAAAGCAATATCCAAACCACATCCCACTTTTCCTTTAAAAAATCTTCTGATGATGGGAGTATTAAATGGCAGTAAAAGAATAAAATATTAAAGTATAGATAGAAGCAATTACCATCAATTAGATCCTGAAGAGGCAGCTTCGTTTCTTTTAATAGATTTAAGACATCTTCTGGCGGAACATAACCGTCTGTCCTCTGCACAGTGACAACATAGATTGGTTTTGCTAACATGTGCTCACTAGGCACATCATAAAGTGCCAAATAAAGGTAAAAATTTTATTAGATCAAAAAATATATTCAGTGAAAATCTCTAAACTTACCCGCGTTGAATACATATTTGATATGATTCCAGTTAAGCCTTCCATATATAAAGACCTAAGCATGTTCGCATATATTAGCAAAAGCCCTACTTATTAGTATTAGTGAGTAATGCTATTTAGACCTACAACACAAGCCTAAAAACATGTCTAATGCATAAATCATTTGTACAATTGTATTATGTACTTTCTCTCTCCAAATTTTCACCAATCATTTTTTGAAATCAACCAATTAAATTATTGGGTATATTTGTAAGCATGATTAGTAGGCAAAACAATCATTTTTCTTAGTATTAAAACAAAATTCTGTTAAAAAAAATATATATATATATATTAAAACAAAATACTTGCACACATGCACTATGACTTGAACTAAATGTCTAAATGTTACAACAGATAATAAATACCTTGGCCAAGCAGGAGATTATAGTGAGAGATAGTAATGTATGTGTTAAAACTGAAATGCCTCTTAAGAAGTGTGAGTGATTATTTGGACATGAATTGTATCCTTTATATACAATGTAAATCGCAAAAGTCAACGTCAATGTTTGTAGAAAATTAGTTTTAGTTGATTGATTCTTTTAAATAATAGCCATTTTACTCTATTTTTAAACGGGCAAATTGCATAAAAGCGTACTCAACTTATACTCAATTTCAATTTAAGGTACTCTATTTTTTTTCCCTCAATTTAGTATACCCAACTTTTTTTTTGTTGTTGCAATTGAAGACGGTTGACAGGTGACTAGGTAACAAGCAGGTCACCTTCTTCTCCAAAATGTTTTTCCGGCAAAATGGTTTTCCGGTGATACACCACCGCCACCTTCATCGATCACCACCACCACCACCAACTATGTTTTTAGATATTTGGCTGGAGAAGTACAAATAGATTGAGTTCCCACAAGTTTTACAGATTCTCCTCATCTTTAAATATATCAATACGTTTTTATAGCCTCACCTGATCCCACCAAAGGACATCTGAACGAAAGCTATATTATTAGCTTCAAGATAAATATTTATATTTGGTAAAAGAAAAGGTGAACCTGGAATACATATACTTGAAGGTGGCGGTGGTGTATCACCGGAAAACCGTTTTGCCGGAAAAACATTTTGGAGGAGAAGGTGACCTGATTGTTACCTAGTAACCTGTCAATCGTCTTCAATTGCAACAAAAAAAAAAAAGTTTGGTATACTAAATTGAGAAAAAAAAAGTAGAGTACCTTAAATTGAAATTGAGTATAAGTTGAGTACACTTTTATGCAATTTGCCCTTTCTAAACTATTATGACATATGTATCAACTCAAATAATTGCAACTTCTTCTAACAGCATTTTTCATCAAAATTTAGATTAACGCGGACCGACCCTTTGCACCTCTTTCGTGTCTAGTGACTTTTCTTCAAAGATCTATCCCTAAACAATTAGCGCATGAATGAGTGATCTTTAGTTTGAGATTGAACATACAACATATTTTCTTAAATATATCCTTAAACGATGAGGACGTTTGCAGTGAGATACCACTTGGACAATGGTCTTCTAGTTGCACTTTCAAATCTAAGTAAATTATTATTTTTTGGAAAGACGCTTTTTCTTTTCTTGAATATCTTGATTTTTTTTTTATCAAAATTGTGCATTCATTTTGCTAAAGCACCTCCAATTTCGACGTTGATATAGCTAATGTGCTAAAAGAAAGTTACATTTGAGGAGAAAAAATGCCAGAAAAGTGAGGGACACAACATTATTGATCTAGCTAAGTTTTTAAGTAATGAGTTTCAATGACTATGTCAAACAAATATACTAAGATATAGTTTAGCGAGTAAGTGGTTCATGTCATGCAACCCATTGGCCATTAATTATATCGTAAAAATAGTAGACAAAAGGTGTTGATGGCGTATTATGATAGACAGTGCCGGCTTTGAGGGTGTGCAAGGTGAGCGACCGCTCAATTTTTAGGGGCCCCAAAATTTGTCTCGTTAATAATTATATGTGTGTACACATATTTTTTACGAAGAAAAAAATATTTAGAAGAGAAAATATCTTAAATGAGTAATATGTTAGAACATTTAGATAATTAATTGCATTATATCTTATAAATGGTAACACTTTATTTATAAACATTTTTCTCGAAAGACCTCATTATGTAATTTCGCACAGGGCCTTCAAAAATTTTATCAAATCATGGGACGGCCCTGATGATAGACATAGTTGAGGTACGGTTTCAAGGCTATTTCTAAAATGATTCTTTTTTATAGAATTGGTTGTATGAAATAGTTTCATCCAATCAAATTATTTGATAGTTTTTTTTTTTTTTTTTTTTTTTTTTTTTTTTTTTTTTTTTTTTTTTTTTTTTTTTTTTTTTTTTTTTTTNACAATTTAATTAGTGGTGGTTATGTAACAAAATAAATCTTTTTAACCATAGCCAAAAATCAGAACGCTTAACTAGAGTAATGATATATTTCGATTGTTATTATGATGTCATATTTATTACATCAATAATAGAAAACGGAAGATAATCATGATATACAGGGGAACCCAACTTTACTACTTATAAAAGAAAAATGGTCAAAGGAGAATTGTGGAATTGTGGAAAACTAAACTTTCGGTCAATCCCGATTTTACCCCTGCAAATGTCACCCGAAACTTAATTGCCTAGTGAATTAATGTCAACCGAAAGATGGAAACTAATGAATGGAATTCAATGTCTGTTTCAAGTATTGATGGAAAGTAATGAATGGAAAACGAAACTGCAAATCAATGTCTGATTATATCTCGAGTCCATACCAGTTTCATCTCAAACATACTATGATTCAAAAATCAAAATCACCATTTTCATCTCAATCCAGTTAAGTTTAATCTTCTTTTTCCTCACGATTTGTGTGTTTTGTGGATTCAATATATATAATCTTCTTTTTCCTCACGATTTAACTTTAACTAATGATATTGTATTTTTCTTTTTTTTCTTTATAATGATAGGTTTCATAAGCGAATCATCTATTTGGGTCCTAATTTTAATCTACGACGAGGTAAGCTTTCAGTTTCTTATTTGATTCTCTTTTTTCTAATTTCATATCTTTGTTATTTGTTATGTTTTATGTTGTGTTTTTATGCTTTTTTACTACCATTTAATTTCCTGTATATGGTCATTTTTTAGGCAGCTTATGCAGCGCACCCGACTGCTAATGGATTCATAAACTTTGCATCATTTAGAGGGTATTGTGTAAGTCACAGTATAGCACCCCATCAATTAAATGAGGATCGTTAGTTTTGTAAAATATGCTTATTGTTATAGCAGAAATTTATTGATATCTTGCAAATGTGTATAGTGTGGTTGCTTCATCAAAGCTTGCTCTTAAACAACCTACCATCAAGGTTGTGGCTTAAAATAGCTGAGTGAGTTCTTGAATCTGACACTAAGGAGTTGATTTCCTATGCAAGGTTAAACAACAAAGTAAGGGTTCTAACTTTCAACCATTGGCTAAATATGAGAATGAGCCATTGATGTTGCGTCTGTGTCTAAGTAAGACTGATGGTTGTTGCAGGTTGTTATCGGACCAGCAGCAGTTCGTAGGATTCAAGCTGGAGCCTTCAAGGTTGGTGACACAGCTGGAACAATCGATAATATTATACATTGCAAATTGCACAGGCTTAGATCCGTCGGTCCTGTGTCCAAATCTGTGAGTAAGCATATCTGACCTTATGTGTTAGGTCACCATTTTGTAACATAAGAACACATAATCTTTAGAGAGAGAAAGAGAGTAGAGAGAGAAAGTGGAAGGAACTCTTGTAAATGAAATGAAATAAACTTTGTTATTCTTAAGAGAACAAACACCCTCCTTGGAGGGTTTACATCACTATTTATAGTGTCTAGAGCATTACATAAGTTTCCACTATTATCAATATTGGCCCTTAGACTTTGACAAAGCATGTAAACATGAACTAAACTTAATAAAACATTGATAATACTAAACTAAATAATGTTATAAAGCAACCTATTACAAAACTTAATGACCGAGACTTGATATTAATAAAACGTATTCCTAACAATCTCCCTCTAAGGGTCGGTCACCAAAGGTTGCGTGACGTCATCATTTTTGTCTTTCATCTTTGACATTCATAGCTCTTGACGTCTTCAAAAAATGATTAGATGGATAGTGATTCTTTGTTGATCGTGCTTTGTTCATCGTTGTTGTTATGATCCAATGATGTAAGTATCTGCCTTTAGTCACTCCTTTGCCTCTGATGGATTACCGCCTTTCCAACATGCTCATACATCTTTGACGTTGCTTTCATCACATAACTTCAGATCTTTGTCATTCAACTGTGTGGATTCATATTGACATAGAATCATTCTTAGACTTTTCTGCATCGATCTTTAGTGAGAACTTTTTGTGGACTTTGAGATGTAGGTATGAGCATGTGGAACCCGTGTCACGATGGTGGTTGTAGCTGCATAAAATTTCGTTAGTAATAATCAACCGGTACTTACAGGTTCGGAATTAGAGATTGTTATCAGCATAGTGTGAAAACTCTCTCTAACCCTTACCAAGGCCGTTCCTAATCGGATACTCCCGAAGGAGCTTACACGGACATACAAAAGTACACCCACGATTAGGTGAGTCGCTGGAGATCACCCCACGACTGTAGACCACGTTGAGACCACCGCGAACACTAAGCGTAACCCAAAAGGAGTTACCGAAGTGACCTGCTGTCAGGGCTGTTTGATGTTGACCCTGGCAGGATTTCCGTTCAATCATTGAGAAATACACATGTAATTCCTCTCATAAACGTTCTCGGCAGATTGCTAAGATCCGCGTAGGACTCTAAAGTTTACAACTGGCGTCCTTAATGTGGGACAACCAGTTGTGGAAATATTCAGTGTTCCTATGAGATCTTATGATGAATCTCGGGGCTCTAGACTCGATAAGTGCACATTTGGTTTCCTATGCGGAGGCATGGAGCAGAGGGTCTCCTTTTCAATATCAACCATCTCTAAGAGAAGGTTGATAGATTACACCGGTTCCCCGTGAGAATGAAACAAGCACCTTTTGAGAGATACTTGAGTGGCTAGAAGGTTTTAGTGCAGTGCGTCACTGGGTCCATGACGACTTTGTTTTTCAATACCGGTGTTGCCTCAGCAACAACCAGTAGTAGATGAATTGAACCCGGTGTCTGCCCTAAGGTTGATCAAATGGAGGGCTATTTCTTTTCACCCTTTTCTTTACTTTTCTTTTTAATTCTTCAACCCCTTCTTTCCCTTTCATTCATTACTCCTTTTATCATATCATACCTAAGGACTTCTAATTCTATCTATTGGTGTTGTCCCTGGGTAGATCCCTCCGGCTCTGGCGGATCATAGGACGGTTTTCCCTAACCTTAGTCAACCTTATATCTCCTCGACTATCCTATTGTTGCCATTAGAACCAAATGATTGAAATTCTCCTCAAAGTGTTTGTGAATAAAAAACTTTTGTTAACACTTTGAGGGTTTTGATTTTATTAGAGAAAGACTCCCCCTTCACATGTGCTCATGTATTAATTCATAAATTTGCACATGCGGGAGGAGTAAGCACTTTTGAATTGATCCATTCTTGATAAACTTGTACCCGAGGGACACATTTACGTTGCTTAGTTAAAGGGATCCATTATCAGCTTTTAGGTGATAACTAGCCCTAATAACTAACTTGAAGTTGTTAACATTCCTAAGTCAGGAAGTTAGACCCGTCAAAGTACTTATTTACTAAGAATTTCTCGAACCGGTACACTCTACTTGGACAAGTCCTCTTCGAGACACGCTTACATCACTAGTTAGACTAGCTTGAAATTATTACCCGGCCAGGACAAGTCTTTTCGATTAATGACATTTTAGGGTTCGTCAATTCTTGGGTGATATCTGAGTCGAGCTCTCACGAGATTTTTTTTCACTTTTATCATACATGCCATCATATTTTAATCACTTTTCCTTTTTCTCTCCCTCAAAAATAGCATATCAAATGTTGTTTTTGAGAAACGTTTGATTAAAATATGCCTTTTGAGTTTTATGAGGAGAATCCAACGAGAACTTTTACTTTAGAACAAAGGTCTTTCAAGTACTCACCCTCAAATAGTGAACAAACTTTTTGAGATTTTGAATACGAGAGGGAATACTTGTTCTTTTAAGCAGAATTGTTAAAAAACTTTTGAAAATTCAGATTAATTCTACTTAAAAGTAAGAAGCTTTCGCTTCTTATATTAGGATTGAGGCACTGAAGCGTACCTCAGGGTCCTTTCTTTACAAGTGCGGGTTGTACACTGTTATGTGTGCACAAGCCATAGTAATATTATATTAAAATGTGATAATGAAAAAATAATAGATAATGATGTAACAAAAGATGATCAATCAGAGTAACGGTTCATCAGGACGACGGTAAGTGAGGATGTTTGGAATAGGTGCCCTTCCTCCAACCAAGCTTTCCAATTTACGAATGTGATTTCTGAACTTCAAACGTTGGTCGATTCTATCCATGAACTTTAGAGCTTCTCGTACATCATTCCTTGTCCAACCCCTTTTGTTTCCTTGGTCATAACTCTTAAGTCTTTGATCCAGCTGAATTCTGACCAACTAGAGAGTCTGATCCCCGAACTTGTGAGTCTCATCATATCTCATGAATCTCTTAGCTTCTCCTTTGGTGAAGACAACCCTAAATGGTTTTCTGATGAACGTGCAGGGCTTCATACCTAAATGAATGTTCGTTTGTGGGGCGGTGAAGTTGAGAGAGGTTTGATAACTTTCAACTCCTAATTGTGCATCTTCAACCCTTGCCCGGATGATGCGTTGACGAGCAAAGATTAGAAGTGAGTTGATGAGGTCATACTGAAGGCTGCCGGGTAGATTTTGAACTTTGCCTTGAACCTTAAGTACATACATCTCTTCGATGTCATTAGGATTCAATCGATGATAGTCAGCTTCACTGAATGAGTACTCTTTTTCATCACTTCGTCTGACCACAATTTTGTCGAGAAAGTTGTAACCATATCTCTTTTCAGTTTTAGGAATATCTGTGATGCCAAGAATTCGGTGGTTTGTGTATGGCTTGCCTTTTGATTTGAACGTTAACTTCCATTTGTAAAACCATCTGCGCATTTCTGGCCAGTGAAGAATTCCCATAGCTGCTTCAACATTGTACTTAGAAACCGATGATGAGTGCAAACCCTTCATTTGGTCTTCAGGATTATCAAGAAGGTATGATGCAGCCTTGAACTTGGTGAGAGATGTAGCATAACGGTGTGCTGGATCGGTGTTGCCATGAATGAGATGCTTGAGATCGTTGTTGACGAAATACTCTTTCGGGATCTTTGGATTGTTGGGAGGACCAATGATATGTGTCAAATTACACATATATTTTACATTGTATGAACCCACAAAACGACCAAAAACACACAAATGACCATAGAAATGTTACAAATATCATTGAAATGTGTTTTTATGTGATTCAGGTACAAAAAGATTGAAAATAAGTGAAAAACAAGCAAAGTTCACAAAATTGTCATTTTCAGTCCCTGAAGTATCATAAATTAGCAAAACTAGTCCCTGAAAGTTAAAAATGAATGAAAAGTCAACTTTAGTCCTTGGGAAGTCAAACTTATTCACAAATAGTCCCTGGATGAAAGTTTACACAAAATGGCAACTTTTACCCCTTAAGTTTCAAAATTGGCAAAATTAGTCCCTGGGTGTTTTTAAAATGGAATTTTATCACAAAATACCCTTGTACTATTCATAAAATACAATTTGGAACCTTTTTGATAACTTTTGGGAAGTTACAAATTCACCCCCTCAACTTTGGTGAAATTACATAAATGGTCCCTGGGGTTTATAAAAATGGAATTTTACAACTATGGTCCTTGGTTTATCATATATGTCAGGTTTGGTCCTTGTGAACTACTTTGGAAGCTTGCCAAGATCAGCCCCTTAAGTTTCAGGAAATGACACATTTGGTCCTTGGGCTCATTAAATACAACCGGATCCAATCTTATTTATAACCCATAAACCAAACCAACCCAAAAATCCAAAAACCCAAAAACCCAAAAACACAAACACTGGCCCAACACATCAAAGGCCCAACTTGTTATTAAATAAAACCGGGGTCAAACCCCGGTCAAACCCACCAATACTACCCTCCTTCCCTCCTTCTCCCTCACAAACACACTGAAACCAAAACCAGTCTACCACATCACTTGTTTTCAACTCCACCTCTTCACCAACTCAATTTTTCTGTCTCCCCACCTCACCACAACATTTTCAAGGACTTTAATTGTATTTCAACTCTACAAGCAACCTGAAAATATCAAAGAGACTTTTTGGCGCCAAAAAGTCCACATGTACGTTTGTGATGAATTTGACCATTTCAAGGGTCAAGAATTGGTGGGAAAGACTCAGAGGTCGACAAGGAGTTCAAAGAGACTATAAAGAAGCAAAGAGGATGAAGGAAAGATCACCTTTGGATTAGCCTGGGTCACGTAGATTAAGTAATTTTACTGCTTTCTTAAATTAATGTCTTTTAATGTTTTAAATGTTGTAATTTTCATTAAATTAGTGTAATGAAACTTTAATTTCAGTTTAACTTCAAGTCTCTTTTAAATTTCATGTTTTCTTTAATTATTCTTTAATTTTCAAAGTCATTTAAGTTTCCTATTGATTTTGGTTGTTCTTTGGACTCAATAAGCCCACATAAGCTCCTGACAAAGCTAATGAAGCTTTTAGAAACCTTAATTCAGCTTAGACTTTAAATTTCAAAAATTAGTAAAAAAAATGTAGAAAATAGAAAATAAAATAAAAAATCAGTTTGTATGGTGATTGATGCAAGGAGCATGGTGATTTCTGGATGGCCATGGTTTAGATGCCTCATGGGAGGCTATAGGTAATGGTTTGGTTCATTGGTTACTTTGTTCTCAGTCCTAATCACTTGTAAGCCTTATTTACCAATTTTGCATTTTACTATTGTAGTCTTCAATCTGTTTTTATTTTCATGTTTCTGTGTTTATTTGATGTTTGTTTATGATAATCTAGTGTAATCTTTAGTTGCTATGTTTTGAATTTGAGTTTTGCTTTGAAAGCCATTTTGACAATCAATATTTCTTTTTTTGATAAACCTAGGCTTGATCATGTGTGACTACTTGTTTAGGCCGAAAATGGTCCAATTTGACATCTTGGGTCCCCTGGAATTGATAGATTAGGATTACACAGTCATTTGCTTTGATAAGCTCAATTTAAGTCCATTAAAGGGTTGTTTGGTTTTGATGATTAATCTAAGTTAGGGGTTATGTATGGTGTTGTTCTTGTTTGATTGTATGCCTAAATGACCAAATCAAGTCAGTGATAATTTCAATTAAGTGGTATAGCATGTGGAAAGTCAAATTGACACTTGATCCTTTCCATATGAGTACTGTGAGGTTGTCTTGACCTATAATCTTGCATACTTGTTCAAATCTTGTTTATCTTTGATAATTTCATGATTTTGTTGCTTAGTTTAACATATTTAGTCAGTAGGATTAGATCTAAATTCATTTTGGTCAACTTTTATGTTCTTGTGAAAAAGTCAAATTTTTACTTTTCCAGTTTTTGATTTAAATGTTTAATTTTGCTGTGTCTTTGTTATTTAGTTTCTTTGTTTGAGCTTTTAGGGCTTTGTAATTTTGTTGCTTATCTGTCTTATTATATTTTTGTTAATTTTTAGTTTTACTGTTTAATAGCTTAATTTTGTGCTTATTCTTTGCTATTTTTCCCCTGCATCAGGATCTCAAGTCCATATTCACAAGCTTACAGCTTGTTGATTATTGGGTTTGAGCCTGAGTTTATTGTGTTTATTTAAAGCCCTACTAGCTATTTGTTTACATGTTTGCTTATGTTCCTATTTTTAGCTTATTTAGTCACCTTTAATCACACCACCTTTTTGTTACAAACCCACTCACCACACAGAAGCAAACTGTGTGGTGGTGCTATTTTCCTAAGTTCATAATTAAGCCCTCATTAAGCCTGAGCTTGTGTAAATTGGTTTCATGTGAGACCAATCAATCATACTCAGTGTTTCAATGCTTGTGTTGCTTTTATGAGCTTAATAGATAAGTTATATTAGAGCTTGATTGTTTGCCCACTCACAACAATTCACTGATCAATCAGTGAATTTACACCATATCCAACAAGCTCTAAAAAGCTCCTTAGAGATCTATAGGTTGTGTATTTTGGCTCCTTGAGAAGCTGATCTACCAAACTTTATGATCATGTTCTTTATTTCCATGTTGCAGCTTATTTTACAAGCTTGCAACAAGCTTATAACTTGTCAAAATTCTCTGTGTATGCTGGTCACTCAGCATACTCATGCCTACTTCATAAGCTCTCAAAAAGCTTATCCTATGGATCCAGCTTGTGAGATTTACTTCTTTGAGAAGCTCATCAACTATGCTAAAGGATCCAGTGCTTTATTTCACCTTGCAAGCTTATTAATAAGGGCTGCAAGAGGCTTTTTGTTTGTCCCATTTGACTGTGTATGCTGATAACCCAGTATACTCAGTCATTTGGTGGCTTTTTCATTAGCTTCTTACAAGCTCATCTGTGGACCCCACAGAGTGAACTTGGGCTTTTTGGAAAGCCAACCAGTCACACTTGCTACCTCAATTCACTATATGGCTTATTGAGCTTATCTTCTAGGATTAATTTGCCATTCTAAAAGGTTGCAAGGGGTGTTTGGGACTACAGTGTAACTGGAAATGCTTATTAGCTTATTTGAGCTTATTGGCCTATTCCAGTACACATACCTTGTTCATATTGTCCATAAAACTTGTACACATCATATTTTTCTTTTGTTTCCAGTGTGGAACTTATACCAAGCTCATTCGAGCTTCAATTCCATCCAAGTTGAACTGTAAAAGCTCAACTGTCTAAACCTTAAGTTCACACTATTGTGCACAATCTCAGTACTTATTCTTGTTTATATTTGTCCCTTGGACATGTGCACATCTTTTTCTTTCTTTATTTTCCTATGTATAAGCCTTTTTCAAGCTTGTTTCAAGCCTGTGACTTGACTGTGAGTCAAAAAGCTCACTGTATAAGCCATAAGCTTTGAAACTGCTTATTTCTTAGTTTGAAAAGTTTTATTTTCTTTAAAATTATATATATTCAGTGTATGTATAGTTCCAGAAAAAGAAAAACAAAAAACATCACACATAAGCTTAAGTGATAGCTTCTATTTAGAAGCTTATTTGCTTATTAGCTTATTTTTGTACATGACATACCATTTTTATATTTTTCCTAGATTCTTTGATTTATTTAATAATTTTCTGTAAAGTTTCAGATTTTTCTTTTATCATTTACTATTTTTAATAAATCAATATTAATTTTTAGTATTAAATAATAATAAATAATTAATAAATAAATAGAATACTTGTATAATAAATACATATTCAGTTTTAAAATTCATTTTATAATATTTTAGATTTTTCCAATTCTTTATTTCATTCATATAGGTTTATTTTAGGTTTTCCTATTATTTAATTCATTTTTAAATACATTTAATTCATTAATAATTAATAACAAATAGGATAATTGTGTAATAAATATATTTTCAGTTTTAGAAATTCTTCTATATTATTTTTAACTTTTCTAATTTGTATTTTGATTTTTCTCGGTCTTTTTCTTAATTTCCTGTAATTTAGTACATATTAAATAAATAATAAATATTAATTAATTAATAGTAATTACAGGTGTAATAATTAGATTTTCAGTTTTAAAATTCCTTTTATAATATTTTAGACTTTTTTAAGTTTTTATTTTATTTTTCTAAGCTTTATTTTACATTTTCTTATTTTTAGGTAATAAATAAATAGTTAATAATAGTTTTTAATTAATAGTAAATACATAAATACTTGTAAAAATAATTTTAATTCACCAATAATTTTCTTATCTTTTTAAGATTCCAAAAATATGATTTTCATATTTGTGGGAGTTATATTGAAAAGAATTCACTTTTTATCTTGTACGTAGACGTTTATTTAAACGTAAACGTACGCGTTTCAGGTTTTTTAGGTTTTCTTAACTTTTAAATAAGTGTGTAATGATAAGTAAATATTATATTTTTATTTAATTTGCATTTAAGCCGCTAAGGCATGCAAATTCCTACTATAGTTATAATTTTTGTTTTGTTTTGTTACGTT
Organism: Artemisia annua; assembly: GCA_014162995.1. Taxonomy (NCBI): domain Eukaryota; kingdom Viridiplantae; phylum Streptophyta; class Magnoliopsida; order Asterales; family Asteraceae; genus Artemisia; species Artemisia annua. The sequence continues at coordinate 6,424 of LBNU01013970.1, read as the reverse complement.
TACATTTATTTGAACCTAAACGTACGTTTGTAAATCCTTTTACATTTTAGGTTTTTGATTGCATGTTTATACTGAAATAGCTGTGACAGAGCTATTACTATTCACATTCCTAGTGTTAGTCAGTCAGATTCCTGTTTTTCTATATTCAAATAACTTCAACATCACACACATTCGTTGTATTCGGAATATCATGCCTCATCAGGACATAATGACCCGAGGATATAATTTTATACTCCTTGGTAAACTTGCATTTTCTCCCAGGCTGTTTGACTATTATGGTTGACCATTCACAAGTGGTTGACTAATAAAAGACATGTAGTTTGGGAGGAATCAACCAATAAGGGGTAAAGGTTGGGAGAAGTCTTGAAACGTAAAGTCAGGATCATTTCCAGGATAGATTCTATCCCATGAAGGTCTCTTTTCCCACGTGATGTTTTCTGACAAAGCACGTGCACATTCTTCAATGTTGTATTGAAACTCAAGTTCAGATGTGGTGCATGTCTTGTATTCCGTGAACCCTGCTTTTCGAATCTCCACTAAATCAGAAAGTAGAAGTTTCTGGGTTTTCATAATCTTCTTGATTCGTTTGGTGAAACCTATTATAGATCCTTCTATTAGTACTTCTGATTCAGGAACATCAGGGTGAGCATCGACCATTTCTTTGAACCAATTGTAAGTTGGAGTAGAGGTGTCAATCCACTCAGGAGGTGGTATGACTGGAGCTTCTGTAGGTGGTTCTGTGACGTCGGCAGGTAGCTCCTGTAGGATTTCATATCCTGGATCTGGAGCATCCAATTCCTCAGCTTCTTCCATTTGAACATCAGCTGCTGAATGTGTCGGGACTTCATCAGTAGCATGAGTACTTGTTCCTGCTCTTTGAGGTCTAGTAGTGGAGCCATGCATTCTTTTGCGTTTGCCTTGTTGTTGTTGTTGATCATCTGGATCGTCATGGCGTCTCTTAGTAGACTTAGTCTTCTTGCAAGCCTCACCTTTCTTTTCAGCCCTTTTGATTGACTTAAGCAGTGCTTTTCGAAGGTCTTCCTCATCTGGATCATCTATGATTGCTTCCAACAGCTTTCCCTTAAGATCACTAGTAGAAGGTGTAGAAGGTAGAGTCTGAACGGTTATCGGAGTTGTTTGAAACTTTTGTGTTA
>LBNU01013969.1:53796-71974 GCA_014162995.1 Artemisia annua | reverse complement strand
AAAAACAAAAAACAAAAAACAAAAAAAAACAAAAAAAAAAAAACAAAAACAAAAAACAAAAAACAAAAATAATAATAACAATAATAATAATAATAATAAAATCTAATGCGCTGATCATATGTGTTATTAGTTTTGTAATAGATCATGTTTGTTAGACAGTAGACTATATTTGCTTAATCACTCTATTTAATTCATATTTAATTAGATCATGTGTGCTAGATGCACTTTCTGAGTTGATTTAAGTTAACAATACTATGGAAGTGTTTAAGAGGGACAAGCGACAAACGGTAAGCATTTTAGATGAAAAGCTTGTTTGGCAACACCTTAACAAGCGTTTGAATATGATGTACCGCTCCAATTTAAATGCTTTTTGAAGAAGCATTCCAAAGTTGCTCCAAGCATTTGGTTTCTAAAATTGCATTTATACCCTCATTTATTTATCTAGTTTTATTTTATTTTAATGTGTATATGACTTTTTTTTTACACTTTATATTTACAGTTACAGCTATGTTATCAAACACAATTTTTAAACAAACAGCTACTGCTACTTGTTGGTCCCGTTTACATGGATAGAAAATTAAGCAAAGTTAAGGGTTAATTCTTGATATGGACCAGTAGCCCAAGGTGTTAATATTTTCTATACCGGAATCTTTAAAATTCTCATTCTACCCATGCGCTACTTTGGGTTTGGGCTACCATAGTTAAAATCATGACATGTGTCCATGGAGTACAATTTAATCATTAGTATGTTTTGTTGTAAATTACATATATACCATTTTATTCATTTGTTATTACATATCTACCAACCCACCCACCACCACCATTAATTTGTTATCATATCTTGACCGGATCTATCTTTCCCTGTCCTTATACTACTCATTTAATAATCACATTTTCATTCTAAAAAGGTTTACATATAACAAGATGGATTATAATTTGCACAAATGAAGATTCAGTGGGTTTACTTTAAGGTTTTCTATTATAAATTCAAACCCAGATCGAGTCACATATTCAAACCCATTTTCAAACCTTTTCAAACCCAGATCGAGTCACAAACACAGACGATTTTTGATTTGAGAGTGATAATTTTTGATTTTTGGTGTTGGTTTTGATAGATCGAGATCTGGATTTTGGTGTCGATTTTATCGGAGTTTGATTTTTCCGGTGATGTGTGTTGACCGGATTTGGGTTTTATCATTTTTGATGACGATTTTTAGATGTAGATCGAGTTGTGGATCAGCCGCCATATCAGGCGCCACCTCCACCATACCCACCTTCACCATTATCCGCCGCCACCTCCACCATACCCACCACCACCACTATATGAGTTGTGGATCTGCAACTGCTGTTGTTTAGTAGGAAACAAAGCAATGGTCAGAAGATTAAGAGATCTTTGTTTCGTGTCAAGAGACTTATATGGGTCAAACTACGTCCTGCTAAAAAGATCCAGAAAATGATATGGTTTAAGCTACGTCATGGATTCTTTTATGGGTTCAGAAGGAAAAGGTTCATTAGGTTAAATCATCATAGTAATAACACTAATCTTTGTTTCATTAAGAAAATATTAACACCTTTTGCATAATTCTTGGTTTGTTCTTTTTGGTAGATTTATATTGAATTTGTTTATCGATTAGTAGAGATTTTTGTGTTTTATTGACCGGATTTGTTTTGTTATGGTGTGTATGGTTGTCATCTATTCTATTTTGATTCTGCTGCTGCTGCACTTTAATACTATTGGTGCTATTTTGATTCTGCTGCTTCGATTAGTAGAGATTTTTGTGTTTTGTTGACCGGATTTGTTTTGTTATGGTGTGTATTGTTTGATCGGAATTTTCTGGACATAAGGGGGTTATGCTCGGTGGTGGTGGTGGCCGGAGGTTGGTGGTGGTAGTAGCCGGAAGGGTCGCCGGATTCTGGGTTTAAAGTTTGGAGGTGTTGGCCGGAGAAGATGAAGTGAGTAGCCCAATACCAAGGTAGCCCATGGTGAAGTGGATAGCCCAATTCTAAGAAGAGGGTATATATGTCATTTATAACAAGACATAATAAGACAAAACATGACATGTGTCATGATTTAACTATGGTAGCCCAGGTCCAAAGTAGCCCATGGGTAGAATGAGAATTTTAAAGATTCTGGTCTAGAAAATATTAACACCTTGGGGTACTGGTCCACATCAAGAATTAACCCCAAAGTTAATCCAAATGTGTACTATGATTAAGTGATGTAGAGAAATTCTTTGAAAGTCATTTGGAAAACATAAAGATAAAAGACAAGATGTTTTTCAACGTTTAATTCTTATCAGAAATCAATCAAGAATTATACCGAAGTGTTTGCGGAATAACACTTGGGATTGAAATGACAAGTACGATGTGTTACTCCTCACTAAACTTAAGCTAAGCTTAAGTGACAACTAAACGTACAACTGAGCTATCTCAGGTACGTGGTTTTTTTGGGTAAAGGGGAGTAATCCTGCACCCTGGTAAATATATTAACCAAAACGTTTAAGTACAATGGATATAGGTGAAATCCCATATCTCAGCCCGTTACATAGGCAAAAAGCTTACATAACAAGATACTTCCTATTTTCTAAACAAGAAAACAAACCACTACTCAAATGATAACATAGGACATAACGAAATAAAATTACTTCCTAAGACTTGAGCTTGGTGCCATACTATGGCATTAAAAGCAACCAATATATAGGAATAAAACCAATGAAGTCATCGTAGTCATAAATATAAATCATCTTCAAACTCTTGGCCACCACCAAAAAAGACAGACTCATCAAAAAATAAATAAAACAACCAACCTCATCTCAGAATCAGAACATCTCTCCCACCTTAGAAAAGGGTTAACTCTCCTTAGTGAAAGGCGGTGCGGAGTACAAGAATCACTAGTTTTAGGAGCCACAACCGACTCCTTCTCTTTCAAATCGCTCACAAGGGGTACTTGTGATGCATTACCTGTCTTAGTAGACTCATCTTCATTAACTTCCATTGAACGACCAGAATCCACATCCTTGATGGTGTCATTAGTAGGAATGCCGAAAGCATCTGTATCTTCCATATTAAGAGCATCAAACTGGTTAGATGTAGATATCTTCGTTCCACTAGAACTAGCCACAGCAGAAGCATTCTTCTTATTGCCATCCACTTTCTTAGGTTCAGGAGGAGTCTTTTTGGGTCGATACTGAAACTACTTACCCACAACAGGTTTAGGAACCCCTCCTTAACCCGGAATAGTAGAACCACCTTGTTTCCCTTTCTTCTTATTATTGACAGTCTTGAAACCATCATTAACAGTCACATTAGGCTGGACAGGAGGTAACATAACTTTAGGACAATCAATAAGAGTATGACCAAAAATCTTACACTTATCACAACGCGGTGGTTTCCATTCGTATTCAACCCGAATCTTCTCAATAGTAGACCCCAAACCATCAAGTAAAGGTATCTCAACAGTGAGGCTATCCCTAAGCACCTCATCCGACTTCACTTCAATCATGCATCTAGCAGAACTACTACGGCCCCACGATTCCTTGCACATTTGGCTAGTATAAGCGTCTAACCTTTTGGGCGTACCAATCAATGTGGCAAGAAGACTGATGAACTCAAATAAGTACATTTTATCATCATCATTTATCCTATTTATTTGACTTGTTTTGTTATATTATTTATGAGAATCGGTACTTTAATGTTTACTTTAGTGATTCTTAGGTAAAAACAAGTAATAGGTGAAACTTGGCGATTTTGGACTAATTATGGAGCAAAACAAGCGAGATGTCAAAAGTCTACTGAAATCCAGAAGATGCGCCGTATCTCACTCAACAGATACGCCGCAATATCATACTTAGATGAATTCGAAGACCATTGCCTGACTTTGAAGAATGCGCCGCATGTAATTCTATCAAGCGCCGCATATGAAACTTTGGTCAAAGAAGAAGATCAAGCTCGTTCTACTCCAGATACGCCGCATTATACATTTGACATACGGCGTATCACTATCAAGACTTCACCAGATACAATCCAAGACCACTGAAGGACATGCGCCACATACAAGAATCAAGATACGCCACATCTATGGCGGTGTACGAATATTCCAGAATATAATAATCTTGGACCCCACGCGAAGTTAAGTCAATGAGCCGCATCTGCACATTATATGCGCCGCATCGAGCCCTCAGATAGAAACTATAAATACCCCAAGACCTAGACGAATTTTGTGTGCAACATAACCCTAAGGAGTCGAATTCAGACAAACAAGCAACACAAGACACACCCTAAACGAAGATATTAGAGCTGTAAGAAGGTCCTGCATGTATTCAATTCATTAAGTAGTTTTGTTTTATTGTAATAGTACACTTTAATTCATCATGATTGATGGCCGGTAGTATGTGACTGCGGAAAATCATATGCCCGCCTTAAAATTGCTTTCCCATCAATTAAAGTTTATANNGAAGATATTAGAGCTGTAAGAAGGTCCTGCATGTATTCAATTCATTAAGTAGTTTTGTTTTATTGTAATAGTACACTTTAATTCATCATGATTGATGGCCGGTAGTATGTGACTGCGGAAAATCATATGCCCGCCTTAAAATTGCTTTCCCATCAATTAAAGTTTATATGTTTGATGTCTTTGGTGAATTTATATTAGTGCTTTGATAACCTCTGTGTCTAGCTGAGCATTGCTTGGGCCACCATACCCCTTCCTCGCCTATTTAATCTGACGTCTTTGGATAAATAGGATAGTCATAAGTAATCATTAAGGGTTTACTCGCTGATATAATGAAACCAACGAGATAGGTTTACTTAATATACACTTCATATAAAACTAGCAATAAAACAAGTGACAAGCTACTTAATTATCAGGACAGGTCTTCTTATAGTCTCTAATTATCTATCTGTGTACGTGTATGCTATTCGTTGATTCGTGCTCATTAGTTTAATTTATTGTTTAATATAACCAATCTGTGACAGTCTCTCAGGCTGAACTCCCTTTTGTTAGATTATGCTGTAAAACTAACTTAGGATATTAAAATACTGATTAGGATAACTAGATAATACGTTCCACTCTTAGTTATCGACACTCTACTTACCATTATATTCATACTGACCGGGTACACTGCTCGTTAAGTTTGTGTGTTATTGATAAGTCGGCTAAATATAAATTTAAAACTTTAGTAGGCATTAATACTGCTAAACCGCAACGACACATCACGCGCATCAAGTTTTTGGCGCCGATGCTGGGGAGTGAATTGTTATTATCTGTTAAATTGATTAGTATTTTAATTAGCTTTTTCTTTTTATTAGATTTTTAGATTCTAACCACTAACTTGTTGTATATTAGATAGATTGCATTCATTGTATAATTTGCATATTTACTGTTTTTGTGTGTTTTTATTTTCTGTAATTTTTTGTTTGTTTTTATTTTTATTTAATTTTCTGTAATTTTCTGCATAACTGCTGTCGTTGTATTGTGCTGATACAAACGATACGGCACATCTGTTTTCTCAGATGCGGCGTATTGCGTTTTAATAATTTTAAAATACAACGCGTTTAATAATTCGAGTACGACGCATCTTTTTCTCAAGATACGGCGTATTCTGTTTTTAATAAGAAATTTTTCGAAACCCTAACACCATGCGACACATCTGTTTTTACAGATACGGTGTATTTAATATTTTAATCAAAAACAACTTTCGAATTAATTAAACAGAAGTGACGCATCGATTTTTATCGATACGGCGCATTTACTGAATCAAAAATCTTGTGTTTGTAAGCGTAATGAAAATACGGCGCATTAGCTTCTGCTTATGCCGCGCATTTAAGTTTTATAAATATAATCGATTTTTGATATTTAATAAGATACGGCGCATTCTAATTGAAAAGCGACGTATCTATTTTCTGAATAAAAGTCTGATTTTAATTTTAACGTAATAAGATACGGCGTATCCTTTTTCCAGGATACGGCGCATCGTCTGCAGTTATCAGTTACTTTTGTTTTTCATATCCCGAGCTAATAAGTTTTAATCATCTTTCCTGTCTCTTAGAAATTTTTTACTGCGAAGCATATTTTGTTTTGTATTTCAGGAATCATAACTGATATTTTCCAACTGGTTCAGAAGACCTCGAAGAAACCTTACTATGGAAGAGTTTGTGCTAATAATCGCTCAAGCAAATGAAAGAGAACATCATGAAGCAAGAAACTTTATTAATTAATTCAAGGCTAGTCACGAGCTGTTACTAAAGGAACAAAACAACATGATTAATAGATTGGCAATTGAAGTGCACCAATTGGCAAAGGTACTTAACAAGGTTCTTTTGGTAAAGCACGACTTGAAAGGAATTACAACTAGAGGCGGAAAGTCAACCTTTCAAATCGGAGAAACACCCGAGGATAACAACACAAATAACATTTCCCCTGGAACTGTACCATCTGAGCAAGAACAACCAAATGAAACTAATCCAGAACCTGAAATTAGATAAGAACCTTCTGTAGAACCAAAACGATCAACACTTCCTTTTCCACATAGGGTGAGGAAGGAGAAAGAAGATGCCTATCAAAGAAAGTTCTTGGAAAATCTCAAGCACCTGCAACTGAGCATACCGTTTATGGAAGCCCTAGTGCAAATGCCAAAATATGCTAAATATCTGAAGAGCTTGCTAACTAACAAGTCCAAACTTGAAGAGGCTTGCACTGTAACAATGGGGGGAAAGAAGCTCAGCAACCTTGCTCAACAAACTTCCATCTAAAGAAAAGGATCCAGGGAGTTTCACTATTCCTTGTCAAATTAAAAATTTATATATTGGAAACGCTTTAGCCGACCTAGGAGCTAGTATAAGTCTTATGCCCTCTGCTATGTATGAAAAATTAGGCCTTGGTGAACCAAAACATACTAGGATGTGCTTAGAACTAGCTGATAGGTCGATACAATACCCATTAGGAATAGCTGAAAACATATTAATAAAAGTTGATAAATTTGAACTACCTATTGACTTCGTTATCCTCGATATGCCTAAAAATTCTAGGACCCCTATAATTTTAGGACGACCCTTTTTAGCCACTGCTAGGGCCATGATTGATGTTTTTAATAAAAAGATAACTCTTACAATAGGAAAAGATGAGGTTGAGTTTAATATGGAACAATCTATGAGTAAAACTAGTTCTGAAGATGACGAATGTTATAATGTCGATGTTTCTGATGACACGATTAATCAATTTACTCAAGAATTGTTAAAAAATGATCTGCTTGATTCTTTTCTGCTTAAAAACTTAGAAGATGCTATTGCTATAGAAGATCAAGTTAATGATAATCCTTTTATTTATGACTTCGTTGTTGATTCTGCTGTCTATAACTCAATACGACGCATCAGCAATGCTGATGCGGCGCATCTCTCTGATAACAGCAGCGACGTAATAAAAGAACAAGTTTATTCTGCTAGTGCTAATGAAATTGATAATGTTAAACCTGCACTTAAGGATCTTCCTTCTACTTTAGAATATGCTTATTTAAATGGGAATACTAATTCACCCGTTATTATTGCATCTAACTTAACGCCAAAAGAAAAAGAATCCCTTTTGCAGGTATTATATAAACGAAGAGGAGCATTAGCATGGAAAATGTCTGATATCAAGGGAACTAGCCCGTCATTCTGTACGCATAAGATCCTTATGGAGGATGAATTCAAACCTACTGTTCAACCCCAAAGGCGTTTGAATCCAAAAGTCCAAGATGTGGTAAAAAATGAAATTGTGAGATTACTTGACTCTGTACTCATCTACCCAATTTCTGACAGTTCGTGGGTCAGTCCCATCCACGTTGTGCCAAAGAAAGGTGGAATGACGGTGGTACTCAATGACGACAATGAGCTAATTCCATCAAGAACTGTTACTGGATGGAGAGTTTGCATCGATTACCGCAAACTCAATGATGCTACGCGAAAAGATCACTTCCCTCTTCCATTTATTGATCAAATTTTAGTGTATATTAATTGAACTTGGAGCATATTGGGCTTTGAAGCATTGTAACATGGATATGGAAGCTGCCACCAAGAACCGATTTATGCAACTCAATGAACTCTACGAGCTAAGAGATGAGGCCTACAAAAACACTAAGATCTACAAAGAAAGAACTAAGAGATGGCACGACTCAAAGCTACGTGGGGATAAGGAATTCATTATTGGAGAAAAAGTGTTGCTATTTAACTCTCGACTTAAGATGTATCCGGGAAAACTTAAATCAAGATGGACGGGTCCGTATGTTGTTAAAAAGGTGTATTCGTATGGAGCTGTTGAAATATGTGATAAAAATGGTTATCTATTCAAGGTAAACGGGCAAAGAGTAAAAAAATACTTTGATAATCAAATTGACGAAACGGAAAACGAGGTGGTGGAGTTCGAACCCGACATATTGGAATAAGGAGCTGAACGTGAGTCTAACTTGAAGACTCTGGAATAAAGACAAGTGCTGACCGGGAGACAACCCTGATATCTTTATCTTGTTTTCTGTTTTGTGTCGAGTCTGTCAGACCTGTAGTAGATGCGGCGCATCTCTATCATAAGATGTGGCGTATCATCTGCACAGGCCATATCTTATTTTATTTTTTCTGCATTTTTTATTTTTGACTTTAAAACATTCTGTCAGTTTATTTAATGTGGCGCATCCCTGGTTAAGGATGCGACACATCTTTTATTCTGATTCGTATTAATTCCAGGCTCGATACGGCGCATCTTCTTCCATAGGATGCGGCGCATCGACTGACCTGATGATTTACAGTTTTATTTTTTCAGTTTTATTTTTCTAACTACTAATGTATTATGCAAGTTTGAACCTTCTTAACTCAGGTGTGTTAAAGTTTGGTGGTATTATAGATTCCTGTACTTTCTGTGGAACATCGATGATAAAGCGTAAATGTTTCTCATCCACAAGAAAGTAGATTTTTGCTCGTAAACGCATAATGGAGGATCATTCCGAGCAAATATCAGGGGAGTTTTTCCATTCTAATTCTTTTAATTTCCAGTTTTTAACCTTTAGCACAAACAACGAGGACGTTTTTTAACTTAAGTGGGGGGATGGAGAATTAGAATGCTTACTTGTCCCAAACTTTTTCAAAATATATTTAAAATGCGCTTAATATACCAAAATTTAAAATTTTTTTAGCATGTTTTTGTTTAAATCTAAATTACATAACCGCACACATAACCTTATTTCTTCAAAAGATTAAAACTTTAGTGTGCCGGTGACTTGTAAACTTTAGAACTTGGCTTGTATACTATTCGAGACCACCATAATGAGTATTATTGATATAATTGGAGTGACTTGTCTAACTTGGTAAATTTCTAGGATTACACCCAAAATGCCTTTATATGTTATGTGATATTAACTAGCTACACTGGTTAGTTAACCCCCGTATAAACCCTTTTGTTTACTCTCACTTTTAGAGTAAGATACCCCTAGAAAAACCCGCAGAGCCATTCATTTCGTTTCTTACACCTTTGTTAAAATGTTTTGTTACACCCTTACACCTTAGCCTACCCTGTAGATTAAAATCCGTGGTTAGTTACTTTAGGCAAAGTGTGTTTCCTTACATTACCTGTGTTCGCGTGCGTAATTCATTATCTTTGGTTAGGTCGGGAAATTGCACAATGCAATTGGAATGAAAGTACATATTGTATACTTTTAGTTTATTTTTCGTGTGTTTACTACTTTAACCCCAGTTATGAAAAGAATGGAAAAATTATCCGGAAAAATCGTGTTAGAAAAAAGTTGTGAAATTTTACACATGTAAAAAAAATCGAAAAAATAGAAGAGAAAAAGAAAGAGAAGAAGTTGGAAGTTTGTTTTAACCAACTTATGTAAAGTTTTGTATTAAGTGGGAGATATCACCACTATTTATTTGTTGTATTATATTTATGGATTGAATGGGAGTTGGCCGTTATGGGAACGCCAACTAAGGATTATTCTTTGTTTAAGATTTTATTGAGTATAATTCGTGTCTACCTAAAGTGTGGTTTTACATGAGTCAAAAGCGTGAGTTATTCAATGATATGAGTCTTATTCATAGGATGGTTGGGAAAGTAATTAACCACACATAGGATTTTAATTTATTTGTTTTGTTTATTTTTCATTTTATACCAATTTATATCCTAAATGTTATCCCTACCCAACCGTATTGTTATATTCGTTGTTAGCTTTCAAGCATCCGGATATGATGATGGCTAAGTAAGAATATTGAATGTATGAATAAGGTAGTGACCATCCGAGTATCAGATTAATTGACTAACGCGCTAGCGATCTAGTGTGTGACTTGGTGACCATCCGTTATGCAAATAACGCGCAAGCGATCTAAGAAGTGCACTAGTGACCGTCCGTTAGTTTAAGCGTCAAGGACTCGCGCTAGTGATCTACTAAGTTTATGCAGGAAATGTTTGAACAAAGCTAGGTTCAACCCTTAAGCCTCAAAACCCTTTTTACCGCTTTAGACTTGTTACTCCTTGGCTTTAGTGGGGGAGATGCGTATACTTGTCAAGATTATGATAGAATATTCGTCACAACTGAGCAACTAAACGATTTAGAATTGTTTTTATTGAAAGAAAAAATAAATTATTTTGTTTCTACTTCGTTAAGTGTTTGTTTGTGTGATTATGATGAAACGAATACGTGCTTAATTATTAAAAATAAATCCTAATGCCTTTTAGGATACATTTTCATAAGATTAAATCTAAGGTTTACTTGGGGACAAGTAAAGTTCAAGTAGGGGGATATTTGATGAACTCAAATAAGTACATTTTATCATCATCATTTATCCTATTTATTTGACTTGTTTTGTTATATTATTTATGAGAATCGGTACTTTAATGTTTACTTTAGTGATTCTCAGGTAAAAACAAGTAATAGGTGAAACTTGGCGATTTTGGACTAATTATGGAGCAAAACAAGCGAGATGATGAGTGCTCAAACATTCATCATTTTTGGTCAAATCTGAAACGCAAAACATCTGAAAACACGCAAAAACGCATCAAAATGTAGAAAATACCCAAGGATCGTGTTTTATGTGTCTCAAATGCAAAATGTTTAAAAACAAATGAAAAACGAACAAAGTTTGCATAATTGGCAGTTTCAGTCCCCTAACTTTCAAAAAATTGGCAAAACTAGTCCCTGGAATTCAAAATTATGGAGTTTTATCATTCAAGGTCCCTGAAATATTCTAAAATGTCAAAAATGGTCCTTGAATGATTCTTTGGGAAAATTACAGTTTTGGTCCCTGAACTTTGGGAAATTTACAAAATTGGTCCTTGGGTGTTTAAAAATGAAAAAAAATGGAAACTTTGGTCTTTGTGTTATTGGAATATGGCAACAATGGTCCTAAGAGCACTTTGGGAAATGTGCAACATCAGTCCCTTATGTTTGGTCAAATTTCATAAATGGTCCTTGTGTTATATCTACAACCAAACGGCCTTTTCTATTACTAAACCCAAATCCAATCCAAAACATAACACCCCAAGCCCTTATAACTCCCCACCCCAAAACAAACCCACCAGCCCAATCCCTACCACCTGTGGCCCAAAGCTGGCCCAAACCCCTTATAATAAAAATCATACCCCCCATTTTATAACTTCCCCACCCAAGCCAAACCAACTCCCCACCTTTCCCTCCTCCCACGTGAACCTGCTAATTTTCTCCACCATGCTTCCACCTCACTTTCACCTCACCTTGTTCCCCCCAACCCCAGAAGCCTCCAAGAAGCATTAATGAACCTTGAATCCCTCCAAGCTACCTATAACTGCCCTTATGACTTTTTGGCGCCAAAACGAATTGAAAGGTCAAGATTCATTTTGAGCCATCCAACGGCTCAGAATTATGCTGGGAAAGGACGAAGAGGCCCCAAGAAACCCTAATGGTCACCTATAAGAAGAAAAAGATGCAAGGAGCAGCCTAGCTAGTTTTTTAGTTTTTTTTAGCTCGAATAGTTAATTTTCTTAAGTTTATTGAATTTCAAAACTTCTAAGTGTTGTTTCAAGTATTATCTGTGTATTGTGACTCTTTTTAATCAATCAATTCCAAGTTTCTAGTTATAATTCAGAGTTGCCAACTTTTAATGAAAATTGCATTTTTATCTTAATGTGGATGGAAATGGTTGTTCAGTGCTAATTGAGGATAATTTAAGCTTAATTATAAGTTCTAAATAGTTTTCAGATCATTTAAACTAGTTTAAGTGACTTTTCTTGAAAATTCTCAAAAATCATAAAAAAATAGTGGAAAAATAAAAAAATACAGGAAGAAGATGAAGAAAGCAAGAAGATTGGGTGATACTTGATTTTCCTGGTTTAGAGTCTCTTGGGAGACAATAGGTGTGGTTTTAATCTTTGGTTCCATTGTTCTTAGTCTTAACTCATTTGTAAGCCATTTTACCTTTTTAGCATTTCACTGTTTTATGCCTATTAGCTGTTTTTCTTTGCTCATTTGTGCTTATTTATTGTTATTTAGTTAAGTTGTAGCCTCAAATTTCATGCTTGTTTGTCTAGAAACCATTATTGCTTAGATTGTGCATTAACTGCCTTTTACTGCCTCATTTGAGATTTGTGGATTTGGTTGGATAGTGTTGTTAAACTTTGAGCTTTTGTACTTAAATAAGTGTAATGCATGCTTATTGAGTGGATCAGTGGATTGTTTTAAGTATTTGACTCACAAATCTCATAATCAGTGGTTATTAGTGGTGTTTGGATCAAGGGTGATCACTGTGTTCCAGTGAGTTTCAGGGGTTTTATATTGTTGAAACATGCTCCATTAGGTTATATTAGGTTAGTAAGAACATAAAATTCAGTAGTCACTAGAAATAAAAGTCAAAATCTCATGTTTACACTTTGTTCTTAGTCACTGTTAGTTTTTTGTGTGATCATAATCATCATTTTAGTTCATTAGTAGGTAAGTTAGTTTATTTTAGTCTCATAGTAACTTTTAACAACATAACCAGTCATTAGATTAGGATTGAAGTTCAAGAAAGTCAACTTTTTAGTGTAAATCAAAAAGTCAAAAGTCCTCATAAAAAGTTTTTAAATTAACTTTAGAATTTCATCTTGGGCTTAATATGAGGAGTTGAGTGTTGTGCTTTTGGATTCCTAACATTTGGTTGCTTGGTTTGCTTTAGTATTTTTCTAAATTTTTGGTGAGCTTGTTTAAGTGCTTATTGAGTGGCTTAAACTTGCCTGTTTTTCAAAAAGGTGCCCCAGAGTCAATTCTTTGGTTTTGAGCGGGACGATCCTCATGCTCATATTCGATGGTTTAACAAGATCACATCTACCATCAAATACAAGAATGTCCCATCTGAGGCAATCAAACTTCTTCTCTTTCCATTCTCCCTCGAGGGACAAGCCCGGATTTGGCTTGAAAAACAACCCCCTCGTTCTATTGAAACATGGGAGGATTTAGTCAAGAAATTTGTGAATGAANATTTTTCTAAATTTTTGGTGAGCTTGTTTAAGGGCTTATTGGGTGGCTTAAACTTACCTGTTTTTCAAAAAGGTGCCCTGTGCACAGGTTTTTGGCCAAGTTCATAAGCCTGCAAAGACTTTATTGTTTGGCTTTAGCTTGTGTAGTTTGTTGATTTGTGAAGTCACCTAGGTTAACTTGATAGTTGCATAATTAGTTTTTGCTTATTTGCTTAATAGAACTGCTTAATTTGCTTGTCTTAGTTGCCTTTGGCCACTGCTTATGCTGAGTGATCTCTGTGTTCCTTGAGTATTTGATTTCATGATTCTGTGTTAAGATTGTTGTTGTATTGCTAGTTTTAGTTTGCTCATGTCATTTTGAGTTTGTGTAACCTTGGTTTATGCTTATTTGCTTTTGAGAGCTTATTGCTTATTTCACAAATCTCACTTGAAATTCACAAGTCCTTAACTGTTGGCATTTCATTTCTGCATAAGCTTGAGTGAATTGCTAAATTCAGTTTGTTTGAGTTAAATTGAGATCACACAAGTTTGTAATCCTAGTTTCTTTACTCTGAGCTTGTTGAAACAAGTTTTTGGCTTGTGCCCATACTGAATCAAACCACTAAGTCAGTGGGTACCAAGCTCACTTCACAAGCTTCTCTATTGTTCTATACTCAAGCTCACCCTAAGTTTCTTGGTTCTTTGGGATGCTAGTAGTGCTAGCTCATTGAATCCAGGCTCACTTTTGGTCTTAAAGCTTTTGCCCCAGCTTATTTTGGGCTGCCAAATACCCTGCAGGCTTGTTGTGTTGACTGAGCAAATTTGGAATTGCTTATGTTGCCTGTTTTGCTTATTCATTATGTTGCTTGTTTGTTTTAGCTTATTTTCATTTGCCATGGTGTGTTTGTAGCTTGTTTTCACCTTAACCTCTAGCTTTTAGCTTATTTTGATAGCTTGTAGAATTGAAAAAACTCTCAATTTAGCCACAAAAAGCTCACTGCCAATTACATAAGCTCCCACAAAGCTCATTTTTGAGTTCTAGGAAGTTTGTCTTTGCATAAGTTTTGCATTTTCAGTGTCTAAATAGTTTGGTAAAAAGAAAAATCAAAAATCATCATCTTTAATTTTAGTTATAGCTTCTATTTAATAGAATTTATCTTTTTAATTTATTTTCTATTTTTTTTACTAAATACTTAGCGGTTTTCATATTTTTTCTAGGTTCCTGGTATTAAATAGTGTTTGTATAAAAATTTTCATAATTTTATCTTTTAATTTGGTAATTTTAGTAATTAAAAATAGTTTAATTAGTTTTAAGTGAAAAATCAAAAATAAAATCATTTAGTGTTTAATTTTAATCTCTAGCATCGTTTTATATTTTTTCTAGCTTTTATTAATTATATAGTATTTTTAAAAAATAGTTTCTTAATTGTTGCTGTTCATTTGCTATTTTTCTTAATTAATTTAGTTTAATTAGCTTTTAATAGGTAATTAAGTAAACTAAATCTAAAATAGTTTATTTATAAAGTTTAGGAGTTTTTTATAATTTTTTAAGACTTCTGTAATTGTTAAATAGTTTTAGAAAAATTTTGGTAATTTTCTAAATTAGTTTAGTATTTATTTTAATTTAAATTAGTTTAATTAGTAATTAGTAATTAATTAATATTAAATAATTAAAAGGTCTAAAAAATATTTTTCTTTTTCTTAAAATTTTGTTTTGTCTTTAGGATTTTAAAATAAGTTTTTCATCACCTAGGTGTTTTTAGATTTCCATTTTCACTTTTATTTTTGTACGTAGACGTTTAATTAAACGTAAACGTACATTTTTAGATTTGTAAACGTTTTCATATTTCCAGTAATCGTTTGTAGTGTTTGTTTATCATTTTCATTCATAATTTCGTAGTTTAATTCCAATCAATCTCTTTCACCAATCCTCGTTTCATAATCACTTCATCTCAAAATCGTTTTCTACACCATGTCACGCTTCGTCGGGACATAACGACCCGGGAAGAACTCCTTTACTCCTTGGATCATTGCATTGAGCACTAAATGGCTTGACTTTTGTTGACCAATTCCTTGGTCAGTTTTAGTTGACTGTTTAGGGCCAATCAATATGTATGAAGTTAGACTAGAAATTAAACCTAAGAATGAGGTTAAGGAAGTTGAGGTTGATAAGGAAGTTCAGATAAGTGAAGTAGAAAAAGTAGATAATGAAGAGGACTACTTCAATAGGTTACCCACTTAGGAAGAACGGGCGTATCATAAGAATTTATTCAATGACCCCGACACACCATAACCCTTAGGTAACCCAATCTTCAAAACCGGTGACCCTTCCAACATCAACATACCATGAAATATCGGTCACTTGCATGTTTGGAAGGCTTACATAGATCTTAAGTCTCCAATAAACGTCATGAATAGAGCCCACTACAATCTAATTATGAAAAAGCAACTGGGACCTAGAACATTTCCCAGCACGGGGTGGATAAGCAATTTTGTAGGTAGAGTTAGTTGACACATGCTTAACTCAAGTAGTTTTTGGGAAGCCGTTTGTTGAGGCCTCTAAAATGAATTATGACCCATCTCTAGGGATAGTTAGATTTAGGGACGAGACCGATGATATAGCTTACCAAATGCCTTATAAGTTAGAGCAATACCGCCTCTTGTCAAACATAGAGAAGGAGCACAAGCAAGCGGTCTACTATAGGAATGACAAGGATAGAAGTAGAGGAGTAGAATATGTCATGAGTAGGATACAAAGAATGCTTGCAACTAGGTCCGGAGTATAAGACTAAGCCCGAGGATAACCTAGAGGATGTGACCAATGATGGAGTCACATAATAGAGCCCGTGACTTTGAGTCTAGCTACAAGACTTGTTAATAAAGAAAAGCGCTTCTTGGGAGGCAACCCAAGCTTTATTTGCTTTGTGTGTTTATTTGTTTGTTTGTTTGATTTTATTAGCTTCCGTATGCATGTTTTATTTTTTATTGTTATTGATTCATGCTTCAAACTAAATTGTGAAAATGGTTTATTTTGTTTTTAACTTCGCCTTAACTACATATAAAGGTATTTTGCAAAAGATAAGTGTAAGGGAAATCTAAATCGGTTTATAAGAACAAACGAACATGAATCATAACAATATTAAATTGACATACATATTAGTAATTGTTTGAGTCAAATGCTTGTATAGAGTCATAATGATATTTTGCAGGATTTCCAGGAAGTAAGAATTGAGTTTTTCCAGAAATTTTCCGGAAACTTAACAGGAGAAATCTATCAGATCACATCTGACGGCGTCAAGCTCCAGGCTGACGCCGTCAAGTTCAGTTTTCTGGAATTTTTTTTGAAAGTTTTGTTTTTCTTCCGGAATCATAAAATGCTTTATAAAATCTCTAACTTATAAACTCCAGGAATCTGCAAAATATTCATTCCACAAGCATTATATCCTTATACAGATTTATCCCGCCGATGTTATGCCGGTTTTCGCGTTTGTTTTCTCAGGTTTAACAGGTTATTCTGGACAAGAAGATGATTTATATTTCGGAAGAGAAGCTTTGAGTGTTCATTTTCTTGGAGGAAGATCTAACCATGTTACCCCTTTATCTACCGAGCGAATCAGGAGAGTATTTGATTTCATTCTTTTACCTTATTTACTTTTACATCTTATTATTTGAAGATTGGGGACAATGTTCATCTTAAGTGTAAGGGGGGGGTAAATTACGATACCTTAGAGAATGCAATTACGCTTGATTTTTGTTTGTTTAATGGTAGATGTGTAATAAAACTGAGGGAAATACCTGTTAGGGTAATTTTAGTGCCAAATTTAAAATTTTTTACAACATTTAGGAGTGAAACTTTGGTCTTAATGAGCGTCTCATGGATAGGAGTTACATGACTAGCACAAAAACCGTACCACTAAAAAATTTTCCACCCCAAATATGTGGGGTTCGCCCCAAGAATTGGTAGGAAAAGCATTCATCTTTAATGCTATGATGTGTGTACCGTAGCACTTAGATTCTAGAACTTGCGATAGGACCATTCCGAAACCACAAGTGAGACTACATTCATGTAGTTAGATTTACTACATGATAAGAGGCATTAGGATTAACCCATTGTTTTACACCTGTGTTTTTGTTACAATTACATTGACTTGATTGGTCAAGTAATTCTCCCACACCCTTAGCGTTGTACTCATTTTTAATACACGATACCCCTAGTACACCCCTCCGAGCCTATCTTTTCGTTTCTAACTTTAAGCATTATACTTAAAGGAAGAATTTGTTACACCCCACTTAAATGTACACCCAAATCGCCTTAGCCTACCTTGTATGCACTCACCTTTAGTGCATTATTGTGACAACATTTGTTTAAACCTTAGTTAATTATCTAATTGATTACATGGTTGCTAAGTCGAGTCATATCCTTGTACATATTGTTTTGGGATGATTGGGACTCATGGGTAAACTACTAGTGTAATGGAGTAATGGGGAAGAACGACATTATTACCCCCATATGTGCTAAATATTTTAAAAGTACTCCAAGTGTTTCGATTATCTTAATTCGAGTCACTAGAATAGTTATTTGTAAAGTATGTAAAAGTTCAAGTGTAAGGGGAGAACCGAGGCCCCTATGATGTGTTATTTTGCATCGTAGGGCAAGAATGTATGTCCAAAAAAAAAAAAGTCGAAAAAACAAGAAAAATACAAAAAAAATGAGAAAAAGAAAAGTAGAAAAAACATACGGACTACCATCCC
>LBNU01013969.1:0-35443 GCA_014162995.1 Artemisia annua | reverse complement strand
TTAGTCCAAAAACCAAGAGAAGACAGCAATACGTATATATGCAACCGACTTAATCACCTGACTTAACTTAAAATGCACATTAATTCAAATTATTAGCAAACACGACTTTTAGTTTCAAATTATACATTTAACCTCTCCTTAAATGTAGCTAGGTACCACGTAAATTTAAGAAACCAAAAGACCTTTGTTAATCATGAAAATGTGTATAAAGTACTTAAACCAAAACAAAAGAAAACTTTGATGTTGCAAAATATGAATCAACTTTTCCGAAAACAAACATGTCCTAATGACTTATTCAAACACAATGCAAGTCTCTTAAAATGATGCAATAACCTTGAGAAGAAGTGATGGCTTTCTCAAAACTTAATCTCTCTTCCTTTTCTTTGCCTTGGAATCATGATCAAGCTCATCACAAATTTTACTTAACAGTTGACCACTTATGCTGAGAAGAAGGTTATCAACTGCATCGGTTTGTTCTTCACATTGAAGCTTTGAGGACATCATTCCATAGAGCACTTCAGTGTTTAGAGGATACACAACATCAGTGAGCATAAAGATATCAACACCTCATTCGGTTAAAAGATGATGAACTCCACTTGTAGCCTATAACAGCCACAAGAGAGTCTTATCTTGGCTTGAAAAGTTCCAGTGCACATCTGCAGAGCTTGGTGCAAACATTCTATGAAGATCCACAAACAATTCATGTGCCTTCACATCAGCTTTCCCTCCAGTCTTGAAATCCAGTTGAACCAGCTTCCATAGGGTATCTAAGTCCTCTCTATCACAAGACTTTACCAATGTTTCCATAGCATTTAGATGTGCCATCAGCTCTAGTTATCTTACAGACTTTTCACCTTTATCCCTGCTGATATTCCAATCTTCTATTCTTGCTGGAAATAGGTTGATGTAAATTTTCCTTTCAAATATATCCAAGGGTTCTTTAAAACCCAGCTTGTGCTCTGAGCATCCACTATCAAATAAATCTTTATAGCTTAGTTCCTGAAGTGAATGATCCTGCACATAAATAAGAGATTTTTTTCTCTTAATGACCCAGGCCTGTGCAGGCTTGAGTCCATTTTGTGGATCAACATACTTGTAAGTCTTGTAAGAACAAGATCCACTGATACTGCTTTGGGACTTATAGGTAAGTTCATTTTTTAATGGGTCCCATTTCCAACAGTCTAAGTTTCTAGTAGGAGACCCCCCTTTACCCCTTACAGCATAAGAATTTGAGATCTTAGCTGTATTATTTACAATGGGTCTTCTCACAGGTGATATTGATTTGGAGAAATTTCTTCTTTGGTTAATATTGTTCACTTGTGAAATAGGTCTTCTCACATGTGAATAAGATTTTGCAAAGTGATTTCTATGATTAGCTTGATTCACCTGTGGTTTAACTGGTTTTTTTGGTCTATAATATCCAGTATTACCCTTGGGATGAACATGATTAATCCTTTGCCCAACAGGTTTAACATGGCTTCTACCTGTATTAACATTTGGTCTACCAGAAATAACTTTGGAATGACCAGTATTAACCCTTAAACGAGCAGAATTAACATTTGTGTTACCAGTATTGAGTAGAACTTGTCTAGGGACAAACTGATTAGCATGATTAATTCTATTCACATTATTCCATACAGGTTTAGCCACAACATTCTCAGTATTAACCATTGTTTGTTTTCTCAACTCATTTTCTTTAGCCATTCTTTTTTCATGAAAGTCACAATCTTTTATCAAATGACTAATGCTATTACACACAAAGCATCTTTTCTGAGTAAACACATAACCTCCTCCTAACACTATTCCATTTATCATTCTTTTCCCTTTTAGGTGTCTCTGGCTTATTTACTTGTTGCCTAGGAGATTTTAAGTGAGCTTCACAACTAGGTTCAACAGGTTTTTCTATAGGTTCAGACACAGCAGGTTTATCACTTTTAAATGAATTAGACCTTGACACACTTTCAGGTTCTGATTCAGAGGGCTCATAGGTGTTTCCAAGTGACTCTTCACTGTCATTAGATTGGCAGGTAGAGTATTCACTGGATTTATCTTTTGAGACCTTTGTTTCAGGCACTTGAGGTCCCTTTTTACCATACACATATAGTGATTCATCAAATTTTTTCTTAGGTAGAGGAGTATAGTCTCCACTTAAAGGAGGTGGAACTCCTTTGTAGTTATCAGTTTTTAAGAATCTACTATATACAATTGAATCAGCCAAGTCAGTATCTGAACTAGTAAACATGCTTCTATCCATTTCTTCTTCATAGCTTAAAACCTCACTATCTGATTTTATCTCATATGCTAGACCAATTTTACATGTTGAGCTCATACCACTATTTATTAATTTTGACAAATTTTGAGAAGAATTTTTCCATTTGTCTACTATTTGCTGTAATTCTTGTTTATCTTTAAGAGCTTTTTTACCAATTCTCATATACTTTTTCAGTTTTTCATCTTTAGCATATATTTCATTAGCCTGAAACATAAGTTTTTGATTTAAATTGGCTAGTTGTGTTTGAAGTTTATTAACCTGAGCTTCTAAGGTTTTAACACCATTTTCATAAGCAAGTATTTTAATCTCCTGTTCTTCTATTTGATTCGTTTGTTTATCACAAATAGCTTTAACATTATTGTATGACTCAATACATAGTTTAGAACATAGAGATACCTCAGAGTTAGAGCTTATGGCCATTAGAACATGGTTAATAGGTTCCTCCTCTTCAGTGTGCTCCACCCAGTTGATAATGCTATCATCCATTGTCAGCAACCCAACCTGGCTTGTCTCTTTCTTGTGCACCTCTTCTGGATACATGGAGTTACTCTTCTTCTTCTCTTCAGAAGTCACTTTTGTTGTGCATTCTCTAGCAAAGTGACCATTGTTGTTGCACTTCCAGCATACAAGTTTTGACTTATCATAACCAACTGGCTTATTTCCATTTTATTTGATGTTTCCTTCTAGTCTTCTTGAAAAATCTTTTCATCCTGAGTGCGATCATGGCTAGTTGCCAATTGATGTCCATTTCTTCAATATCAACATCATCAATCTGATCAAGATCATCATGGATGAGATTTCTTTCATCAGACCTCTTTGCAAAAAGAGAGTAGAGAACTTCATCAGCAAAGCCAGCAGGGATATCTGTTTCCTTTATGTTGTTTGAAGAAGAAACATAACTGCCAGAATTAAAACTGCCAGAACTAACTTTGTTAGTACTGGTCTTGCCTTGTCCAACAAAGGCAACATTGGATGCACTTGAAGATGGTTTTGAGCTTCCTTTGATGTCTTGTTCAAAAACCCTAAGATTGTTGAACAAATCATCAATTGACCAATCATCAACACCTTCTTTTTGCCTCATGCTCATGGTCACATTTGTCCATTCATAAGGCAAGGATCTAAGAAACTTATGGTTTGCATCTTCAGTAGATACAGGGGAACCATGAGCTTCTAATTGAGAGAGTAGGTGTTGGAACTTTTCATAACCCTTTTCAAGCCCTTCAGAACTGCTCACTGTGAATGCCTCAAATTGTTGTTTAAGTATAGCCTTCTGCATTTTCTTGGAATTGGCATTCCCTCCAAATCTGATTCGAATTGCTTCCCAGATCTCTTTGGCATCATCCAACCCATGGAACCTTCTTAGGTGTTCCTTTGGAATGGCCATCAAAAGAATGGTCCTAGCTTTTCTTTCTTTCTCCACAGCATGTATCTCTGCAGCAGTGAATGGTGGAAGCACTTTAATAGTACCATCCTTGCCTACAGAGATCCTTTTCTTTGAATTACCATTTTGTATGACTTTCACATCATTATCTATGTATTCCAGATAATGTTCCATCTCCATTGCCCAAATATCATACTCCCCCTTCTTAAGAATTGGGAGTTTGATATTGGCCACAGGTACAATCTGCTGTTGTTGCTTTGGCTTCTCATTATCAGAGACAGCATCTTCATGGTTTGATTCATCAGAATCACTGTGACGGCTAGAGAATTCATCAGCAGGTTTAGACATCTTTATGGGATTTTGGTGAGTGTTTGTGACAACCCACAAAATTCCTAATATGTTCTATTCGGAGAATCGATCATTTATTTTGAGTTTGCAATCATGTGCGAGAAACTAGACGCATTTATAGTCATTCTTATCGGAAATATTGTTTTGAACGCGTTGGTGTATTTCCCGTGTCATGAATCTATCGTTGACTAGTCGAAATGAGCCTCGAACCTCATTTCGTAAAAGATTTCAGAAGTTTCACTTTTGGTCCCTTTGGAAATCTTTCGCAACTGCCCCTCATCTTTTATGAACCATACAAGTTGTAATTTGCATTTTACTTAACTTTAGTTGGAGTATAAAAAGGGAAGTAAAACACTTATAATTTATTTTTAGGGTTTTATCTCTCTCTCTCCCCCTTTCCAGCCGATACACCCAAGTTGCTCCACCTTCTTCTCCGGCCGTTTTCCGGCTGCCATAGCCACACCGCCGGCCACCTTATTACACCACCGCCACCACCTTAAACCCCATCATCCCCTCTCCATTTTCCTGTGTTTCACGCGCTGGAAAACCACCACCACGACAGCCATCATGTACCACCACTTGTTGCTGATGCTATGAAGACAAGAAGACGAAGGTTTGGTTGTTAGATCGAGTTATGGTTTTGATGGTTCGTGTCCGTGAGCAGCCTACGTCACCCCAGCTGCCTCTCCTCTCTTTTTCTTAGTCTTTTTGGTATATTATGTCCTAACTCGTTTTGTTATACTCTTATTGTGTTCGAAAAAGATTATATTAAGGATTTGTTACTAGTTTTCGTGGACACTAAAATACGGATTAAAAACATTTTATTAATGATTTTCGTGTGATAAAACGTGACTAAAAGAGGATGTTTGTTTGCTATCTTACCGAGTCGACTCAGTGGGTTAAGTCGATTCAGCTATTGATTTTCTTTATGTTGGGTTCCATTTTATGTGACTCTCGGTTATTATTCTGATGTTTACTTTTGATGTGGACTCGGATTGGGTTTTTGCTTTGTTTGGATTTGATATGTTCATCATCTTGTTCCTGTTGTTGTTATTAATTGTGTTTTGAATTGGCTAGAACTCGAGTTGCAACTCATTGTGAGTCACGGCTAGAGTGGGACTTACGTGGTGATTATTTGGACACAATATGTTATTGCTGTAGTAATATAATTTTGGTTGTTTTGGTGTTATCTTGGTCGACTAACATTTTTCCCTTCAGTTTCGGGTATAGTAATATTGATGGTAAGTGTTGGTTTTGGTCGTGCGTGACTCTCGGCTATAGTCTTCGCCTCGCATACCCTCGATTTGGAATTGTGTAAATTTTGTTATCTATATTTGTTGTTATAATGAGCTTTTTGGGATCATGTTTGATCTCGGTAAAAACTGGTAGAAATAGAGGGTGCGTGAAGGATTTGCTTGAATTGGTTAAAGTGGTTTTAAGTTAATAAATTGCAAACCAGGTGTTGTTTTGACTACTAAGGGTGTGTTCAAATTAAACAAGAACATATATGTATAATTTATTTCAACTGGTCTTCTTTTATTTGTAAGATTTTTGTTACATTTAATCTAATATTGACTAACGTAATTTATGTATTTTATGAATATTGGTACGTTTCGGAAGATATTTGGAATTGATACTTGTTTGGTTATTTCGGATACTTAACGGATTCGGTAATTGGGACTTTGACTTGGGTATTGGATAAATATTGGACTCTTATTGACATTTATTGGACTTGAACCGAATACAATATATTAGACTCAATACGAATTTAATATATTTGATTTGTAACGAATATACAATAAGAAAATAATGTCTAATAAACAACGAATACTCTTTATTAGCCCTTTTAAATTGTCGAGAGATATTGTTCTGAGAAAAATTGATTTAATTAAAGTCGCTACGACTTGGGAATGTTGTAATCTATAAAACATTTTAAACTTATACTTCTATTTTGAAAACCTTTTAAAACCCGACAATAATCGAAATGGTCTTTATTAACTTGTACACTTTTATTTCGTGATATATTAACTTGAGTTTTCTTATAAAACTGGAATCACCTTTCTAAGCTTTATTGACTCTTTACAAATGGATTGGGATTATTGGGTAAATGCCGAAACTTACCTATTTTATATTACATGGTTAATTGTCGTCATTGTCTAGATTTCCTTATATGACTTGAGTTTGTCAGTATTTCTTGATCTCGACGATGTAGTTTCCTCTTTGACGTGAGTTGGATGTCGATGTCTTTTCTCCTTGGCGTGAGTTATTATACTTTAGCGTGAGTTTATCTTGAGTCTATGTTTTTTCACCACACCACACGAAACATTGATACTAAACTTTTTACAAGTAATGATTTGAGTAATCAACGAAAACTATGACACATTATCTTATATAGACTTTATTATTGTACGAGCTATATTTTGAGATAATCGTATGCGTATTAGGATGTACCGTCGTGCTCGTACTGCTTGTTACCGTCGTGCTCGTACTGCTTGTTACCGTCGTTCCCATCTTTTGGATATCGTTGTGATTAGCTCTAGATGCCAAGTTGTGTCGGTCTTGATCTTTGCATTGCTGTGGCTAAGGTGAGTTCATAGCCCCTACTTTTACTGGTTTTTAAACTGTTTTTGGGGGAGAATACATGCTCGTTTTCAACTAAACTCAAGTTTGCTTATTTGAATACGTGAATTGTTTACTCAAGATTTGACTGTTTGGTTGAAATATTTGATTTGGTTATTTGGATGCATTATGTGGTTACTTGTTTATTTATGTGATATGAGATTTATGATTTTGGTTTATGAAACTGTTACATGAGCTGGCTAAGGACATATCCTACGTTGTTTTCGTAGAGCATGTCGTATCCTTACGAATGCTGGGCATGTCGCATCCTTGCGAATGCTATTATAATGCTTTACGTTTGATGATGAAAGAGTTTAAGAACCAGAATCAGAAACCCGAGCCCGTTAAAGCTGTTAATGAAGTGTGTGTGATTTGTGGTGGCCCCCATCAGTATTATAATTGTCAAGCCACTGATGGCCAAATTGGTAATGCTGACGTTGCAGCTGCCAACTTTATTCAACACCAAGGTTTTAGACCTAACAACCAAATGGGACCACCAGGATTTCCACCATTGCAAACTCATCAAAACCGTTACCCTCAAAATAACCAAGGTTATCAAAACCAAGGTTACAACCAAAACCGTGCAACAAGCTACAATCAAAACCAAGGTTATCAAAATTATCAAAGTCCTCCACCCCAACAAACTTTTAACCAACAACCACCACCAAGGTCAACGTCTCCTGAGCTCGCCAATTACATCAAAACCAATGATGTGAGCATGCGAGCAATGCAAAACCAAATCAACAACTTGAAGGTTGACTTTAAGAAGGAAATCGACGCGTCAATGTCTCAACAGACTAATGAGCTTAAGCAAATGATGAACGCTTTTATGCAAATGAATCAACCATCATCGTCGAGTTGTCTTCCAAGTAATACGATTCATAACCCACGTGGTGATTTGAAAGCGATTACGACTAGAAGTGGTGTGTCATACGAAGGACCCACGGTTCCGACTACCTCGTCTTCTTTACCCCCTAAGGTGGTCGTCCGTGAGACCGAGGCGACAAAGGATAAGGAAATTCCTACTAACAACGGAAGGACCGAATACATCCAACCTCCGGTTGTCCAAAGTGAACCAAAGTTTAAAAGATCATTGCCTTATCCGGTTAACCCAAAGTTTCGTGAAAAAAATCACCAACAAATGAAAAAATTTCTTCAAATTTTTCAAGATCTTCACTTTGACTTGAGTTTTGCGGATGCTTTGCTTTATATGCCTAAATTTGCTACAACTTTCAAAAGCTTAATGAGTAACAAAGAAAAATTATTGGATATTGCTAACACGCCTTTGAATGAGAATTGCTCGGCGGTTGTCTTAAAGAAGCTTCCCGAAAAACTCGAAGACCCCGGCAAATTTCTAATTCCTTGTGATTTCCCGGGAATGATTGAATGCCTAGCATTGGCCGATCTTGGCGCGAGCATCAGTCTTATGCCTTTGTCCGTTTGGAAACAACTATCTCTTCCCGAACTAACTCCTACTCGAATGACTCTCGAGCTCGCGAACCGTTCAATCGCTCATGCAAAAGGTATCGCTGAAGATGTCATCGTGAAGGTTGAAAAGTTCTATTTCCCGGTTGATTTTGTTGTTTGTGATTTTGATGCCGATCCTCGAGTTCCTCTCATTCTTGGGAGAGGATTCTTGAAGACGAGCCATGCTTTAGTTGATGTTTTTGCGGAAGAAGTCACTCTCCGAGTTGAGGATGAGGCCATTACGTTTAATATCAAACAAACTTCTACAAACGCTGCCAATACATTTTCGGTTAAACGTATTGATGTCAAAGATGTTAGTAATGATGTTTCTTCCGAGTCTTCCAATCCTTCCCTTCCGAGTGAGGGAAGTGATTTTTCTATGGAAGAGCTCGAGGTTTTCTCTCATAATGATCCCGTTTTACCTCAAATTGATGAAGCCGTCTTTGATATGGAGGGAGATATTCGCTTAACTGATAAATTGTTAAATGAACCACCGTCAACCCTCCCTCCCGAAAAAGTCAACTTGGAAGCTAAACCGTTTGAATCCGATTCTACGTCCAAAGATCAAAGTAGTGGTAGTACCACTTCTAGAGTCGATGCTCTTCTTGAGGAGTTCACCGATGAACTCGCTCTCCTTGATCCCATTCCACGAGAGGATGAGGACGTTGAATCCGACTTACGCAGATTGGAGTTTTTACTAAACAATGACGATGATGATTTTGTTGATGTTCAAGTTAATCAAAAACAAGTTGATAATTTCTCAAATCAAACTTCATCACTTGGTTCGCACTTTGAACTTACCAACGACCAAAGTGATGATGAACTTTTTGATTTCAAAGCCGATCAAAGTGAGTGGAAAAACATTTTATATGGAAAATCTTTTGAAGAAAAATCTTTTGATGATCAAAGTGATGATGAACTTTTTGATTTCAAGGCTGATCAAACTGAATGTCGAAATATTTTATATGGGAAATCTGTTGATGAAAAATCTTTTGAGAAAAAGTCTTCAAATGAAAAATCTGATGAAAATGAATTCAAAAAGGAGTTTAAAATGGTAACAATCAATGAGGAATCTACTTTTGAGCTAAATGATTTATCTTCTTTTGAGGATGATTTGTTTCTTTCTGATGAGTCCACTATCGAATACCTTTCCGATTTTTCCTGTGAAGACAAAGTTTTTAATCCAGGAATACTCAATGATGGTAAAATTCATCCTTTGATGAATGTGACTCCAAACAAAAATTTTGAGCAGTTTTTAATGCTGAAGGAAAATGATTGCTTTTCGCTCACTTCTGAGAAAAAATCTTTATCATTAATGAAAACAAAATCTTTGCTACCGTTTGACACGGGGAATGAGGACACTATTCTTGATCCGGGAAAGGGAAAATTTTTTCACAAAAATTTACTTTACTTGAACCCCACTCACCCTCCCGTGACTTTTGTAACATTTCTTGTTTTACACTCTTCAGCATGTGAAGATGGTGTTTTTGATCCAGGCATTCCTCCTTTTGTGTCAAATTTGCGTTTCATTCGCTCCCCCAAGGACAAGTAAATTCGGGGCGAGTCTAAGCTATACGACTCGTTACTAAACAAGCGCTTCGTGGGAGGCACCCCATGCTTATCCTTTTTATTATCTAATAAGTAACGAGAGGAGGGCGACCTCTTCCAGTCTTGTGTTTGCTTGGTTGTTTGTGTTTGTGCAGGATTTCCCCAATTCATGATGACTCTCGTGCTCGTGGTTCGTTGCATCTCCACTCGAGTCCCATGTATTGACGCTTGCTTGGAAATCCTATATCCAAATCTTATCGACTAATGGTATCTTTGGCATACTTAATAAACGGCCTTAGATTTATTGTTAGGATTACCCTTACCTTTTAAACATTGAGGACAATGTTTATCTTTAGTCTGGGGGGTGAATCTTCGATTTGATTGACCTAGCACTTTCACCTTTGTCGTTTACTTACGCAACCCCGTTTTTCTTCAAAAATCCAAAAAAATTTGAAAAATTTTGAAAATTTTCAAAGCAAAAAGCACAAAAAATGAGAAAAATATAAAAATTATGCAAAAATAGAATAAGTGATTTGACACCGCGTTTGACTTTCCTACTAGGTAAGAGTGAGAATAAAAATTTTGACTTGATCCGGGCATGTTAAGCCCTAGCTTGTCTCCCTTAACCAATGTGATCTTTAAAAATGATTATGGCTAAGCATTCACGGATCTCATTATTTGGGATTTTAAATTTGCGGAGAACGAGAAATGATAGAGTTTCTTTAGAAGATTAGATGCTAAGCGTAGAGTAGTTGGATCTCTTTAAAGCTCATCGAAGGTACTCATGTCTTTTTGTTCCCACAAAATTGCTTCACCCCATATATGTGCTAAATAATTAAAGATGTTAGGTTTAGCCGATGAGTAGTTCTTTATCTTCTTAAGAGAATCTTTGCTTGGGAAATTGGGTACACATCATGGATACACGCTAGTTGAAGTTGTATTGTATATCGTTGTATAAGCGTAGTACGCATGTGGTTTCGGAGCTACCCTAAAGCCCGTTGTTATGTATGAGCTAAGGTGCTTTAAGACTTCGGATTGAGATCGGGCCTTGGATCCTAGATTCCAACCCTAGCAGTTGGCGGTAGGTCTTGGATTGAAACCATGAAGGTTCGGAGTTGAGAAGTTACTAAGGCAAGAAAAAGAAAGAAAAAAAATGAAAAAAAAAGTATCAAGAAAAGAAAAAGAAAAAGAAAAGAAAGAATAAGGATGTATGTTGAAGATTTATGGATCATGAGTTCTAGTGTTAAGACTAAAGTTGGTCGCGCGTGAGGTGCATGTTACGATCCTAGATCGGACGCATGAGGTGCACGTGAAATGTACTCGCCAACTTATGTCTATTTTTGATGTATTCCAAAGTCTTTGTATGTATCCAATATCCTTGATGTGGACCACATTTCTCTTGCAAACCTTCTTAAGAGAAGATCGATAACTACTTAGCGTATGAATTTGGTATCTTTATCGGACTAAAAACTATGAAACGAGATGCTTATGAAGAAATTCATTTCTCTCACAAAAATAAAATAATGAGATACAAAAATAGGAAAATGGGAGCAAGCGGTACACGAGTAACTTCCATGAGTAGCGTTGGCATCTAACTTGTAATTAAACAATGATCCGTTTTTACGCTTAGTTTGGGAGCTTGTGAAAAATCAGGGACGATGAATTTTATCCAATCGGTCACTTTTCTATGAATCGTGTTCTTACTCTATGACCCTTAATCGTTATTGAAAGATAATGAAAGTCAAGCACACCGTCATAAGCTAAAGTAGTATAATATGAGTAGCATATGGAATAAAATGGAAAACCGGGGCGTTTTAGGGAATAAATGATTTCGTATCTCTTTTGAACGTTTTGCTACTTTTCAAAGTTAGTAAAGAGAGGTGTGAAATTATTTATCTTTAAGGCGTGACGTGATTACATTGCGTGAGGACACGCAATACCTTAGTCTGGGGGATTTTGATGTGTGCTATTTTACACATACTTTTGACCTTAGTTTAAGTGTGTAAAAGACCAAAAACTAACGTGAAACGCCAAAGATATAGTGTTTTTGTGTTTGTGACTGTGCAGGAAAGGATATTGCATAAATGGCATGAAAACCAACCAAAAAGCCCTAAACGAGCACGAGATTTGGAAAAGAGTCAAGAAGCCGAGTCAAAGATGAAATTTACTCAAGTAAAGCCCGTGACGATGTTTTCATTACTTAAAGGCTCGTGAATATGAAAGAGATACTTAATCGAAGATTAAAGATGATTATCATGTATAAGCTTCCCAAACTCGAGCAAGTGGTCACTTTTATATCATTGAAGACTTTTTGAAGACTCGTTAACATATTCCTCAAGATTACAAGGACTTAAGTTTACTTTTTAGAAGTCGTTTAGTAGTGTAATGAAAGTTTATGTGTTACTTTCATGAACAAATAGAGTTAAGGGGGCTAGTTGTAAAAGGAATCCACCATGGAAACCTTAAATACCCACCTTAAGCTTCATTTTGAAGCTAGTCTTTAGTCTTCATCTTTTACATTTTTAATTTTATGTCATTTTATTTACTTGTCATTTATTTTCATGTCATTTATTTTCTTGTCAATTTAATTTTCATGTCTTGATTTACTTATTGTCTTTAATCTTTATTGTTTTTAATCTTTACAAGTCTTTCTTAATCTTTACAAGTTTTTATAAAATTCCTTTGTCACCTTTGCATGGTTTTATTTGATTCGAATAAGATAAGCTCATGGGCTAGGGCTTGGATTTATTCGTGGCTTATTTGCTTATTTTCAAGCTTATTTAGTCTTTAAAACTTGTTCTTTATCAATCTTCTATTAGTTTTTGTCACGTTTTAATCTTTTGTCACGTAAAAAATAAGTCCAGTTCATTTTCATTAGGGTATTGCGAGTATGAGTCTTAGTCTTTTGCGAGTATGAAATTTTTGTGGTTCTTGCGAGTATGAACTTTTTAAAATTGCGAGTATGAGTTTTGATTTGGTCTAGCGAGTAGCATCTTTGTCCTTTGCGAGTATTACATGTTTCATAGCGAGTAAGCTATTTGTTGATTGCGAGTATGGTCTTGGCAATCCTTATTGCGAGTATCATTGTCCTTAACTTGCGAGTATGCGTTCAATCTTGCGAGTATGAATCCATAGTTGCGAGTATGGTTTAGTATATAGTTGCGAGTATGATTCAGTTTGTTCACTTGCGAGTATCTCCAAGTTTTCTTCTTTTGAGTCGAGTCTAGTTTTCTTATTTTATTTCTTTTACAAGTCGAGTTAGACTTTTATGTACCTCATCGTTTAATCGAGTGAGGATTTCTTTTAGTTATTTTCTAAACGTTACTCTGTCGAATTTTCTTTAAAGTCTTTTGACTTAGTTTATTTTCTTGTAAACATTTTCCTTTCCTTCCTTTTATTAATTAAAGCTAAAAACCCAAAAACATTTTACATTCTTAGTTTATTTTTCTTTCTTTTATTTCGTTTAACCTTTCTTTCTTTCTTTTATTTCTTTTAACGTTTATGTTTACTTTTCTCATTTATTTTAGTTTCTTTAATCACATTTTACTTTTCTTAAGTTTTAAATAAAGTTTAGTAGCGTAATCAAAACACATATCTTTTAAACCTATTCACATCACATAACTCACGGTTTTGAACGACTGAGATCCATTCAACCCTCGTTGGGACTACGACCCGAGGTTCTTGCTTTCACTAGCCAGTTTACCTTGATCAGTTTGCATAAATGGCAGTTTCAGTCCCCCAACTTTCAAAAATTAGCAAAACTAGTCCCTGGAATTCAAAAACGTGGAATTTTATCATTCAAGGTCCCTGGAATATTTTAAGTTGTCAAAATAGGTCCTTGAATGCAAATTTGGAAAATTGGCAGTTTTGGTCCCTGAGCTTTGGGGAATTTACAAAAATGATCCTTGGGGTTTAAAAAAGTGGAAAAATGGCATTTTTGGCCTTTGGTTTATCAAAGTTGGCAAGTTTGGTCCTCATGGTTACTTTGGGAAGTGTGCAAACTCAGTCCCTTAACTTTTGGCAAATTGCAAAATTGGTCCTTGTATCACTAAACCAAACGGACCCTTTGTAAACTAATACCCCAAATCCAATCCAAAAAAAACCCAGCCCACCATGTTTATAACTCTTCCCAAAGGCCCATTTCATCCCCCCGGCCCAAACCCCAAGCTTATAACTCCCCACGTTTATAACTTTCCCCCCCAGTCAAACCCCTTTGACCATCGTCTTCTCCCTCCCACGTGAACCAGTACACCCACATCCATTCCTCCACATCACTCTCCCATTCTATGTTCCTCCAACCCCAGCTTAGCTCCAAAGTGCATTTAATGCCCCTGTAGGAACCCAGCACTCCTTGATCGTTACGGGCTCCAGGCTGTTAAACCTTTAATTATCTAGGAACAATAACATTGAATAACATGCAGCGGAATAATAAATAAGAACATCAATGTTATCAACAAGGTTTTTCATTATCATCTCTAACATACAAACATTTACAACCCCAATTCTACTTGATCAAGGTAGAACGACCTTGAGGCTGACTAACCAACTAACTCTAACTAAACATTAATAAACCCTAGGCGTTTATCTTCTACGCCTAGGTTACACACACACACCTTTTAGTCGACTACATTATGGAAGACATACACGTTAAAAACCTACGCCCTATGTCTCTTTATATAGAGAGATATTAGGGTTACAAAAGACTACGAATTGTATTAGGAAACAAATACTTTCCTAATCTTTATCTTCCATCTTTTTCTTTATCTTTTGTCACATTAAGTCCCTCATGTTTCATTCTTCTTGTTTTGTATCATCAAATCAATAAATATAATTCCCAACAATCTTCCCCTATTTGATGATGACAAAACAAACACCTTCTTGTACGAACTTCCTTAGACGAAGTAGAAAAGTTGAGATAATTGAATCTCACCATGAATGAAACAATCTTGTCTTCCTCTTAAGTTATGCTATGCCACTCGAACATCTCTTCCCCTTTTTGTTATCAACAAATAGAGAACATATGCAAATATGATCTTTACCACCACGAACTAATACCACACATCCAATTCATCCTTCCAATGTCTCAAATTACCCTCCATGAAGTTTTCCGCAACTATAAATGAACTTGAAACAATAGAAATCAAAACCATTAGTAGTAATACTAATCATCAGTAGTAAGAGTCAACAACTTCCCCTTGAGTGGTGCATGAACATCAAATGATTAAACACATCATTAGATACTTCCCCTGAAATCAATGTGCTAACCATTTTCATGATTCTTCAAATCTGTAAGCTCCTTGTAATGATTACTGATGAAGAAAACCAAATATAACGAACTTGATGAAGAAGTAGAACAACCCAAACTTGTGTCTTATGTCTTGTACTAACCACGTGACTCCAAACTCATACCAAGAACAAAAAATATGAATAGACCGCAATCTCTTGACAAATCCTCAACTAGATGAGACACTGAGTACTATAACGTAACTCCTTAAAGTGATAGCAAATGTGAGCATTGAGCACCTTCAGTTTGTAAATCACACACCTTTGCTAGATTCATCAAGTCTTTTGTCACAACAATAAAGCATGAACAAGTTATCTTCAAAGTGTAACACCCACCTTGAGATATGATAAGAACACGCACCTGTGAAACTCAACTAGAATATCAAATAGATGATATTCAACCTTCTTCGTAATCAATTAATCAAATGAACCAAATAACGAGCCTTTTAAAACCTTTAAGAACAAAAACTTCTTCCTGTGTGTGTAAACCAAATAATCTTCTGTGTGTGTAAAACCATCTCTCATCAAACTTATCTCGAATCAATCATATGTACTTCCCCTTACTGCTAGTAAACCATGCATATAAATTGAACCATACATGTCTAACAGTACTTTGAATGAACGAGCAGTACTTCCAATTAGATTGAGCAGTACTTTCATTCATGGGCAGTACTTTGAAAAATATACAAGCGTAGCAGCAGTACTTAGAATTAGAAGAACAGTACTTTAAACAAGACTCGAGCAGTACCTTGAAAGAACAGCAGTACTTTGAAATTAAAGCAATACCTTGAATTATCTTGAGCAGAAGCACTATCTTGTTTGACCCATAACTGCTATATGCTTTAAATAAGATTATCTTGGACCCTCGTGAATACATAGGAGCATCCAAACAAAAAACCTTATCTGCTTGTCGACATTAATTCTAAACCAATAATAAACGAGCAGCTGCAGCATAGTCCTCAAAGAAAAACAAATGTTATGCATGTAAATCAACAGCAGCAATGAATAACTCTTCAAACTCAGTACGAGGTGTATTAATTATCACATGCGAAAGATGACAAACAATTTCCTTTACCTCAGTATCATACCAATTCGATTATGATAATAAGAAATATAATTAATGGTACGAGAATCCCTTTTATCACTTTCATCGTAATATAATAAACCAAACTTGATCTTCATTATAACGAGAATATAAACTTTGCACCTATGTTTATTATCTTGAAGACACCGACCCATGATAGAGCAAAAGTTAATAAACTTTAATCGGATAAGAAGACCCATGATGAATAAACAATGATTTAATAAATCGGTTAGCAGATCCAATATGTAATCCTCAAAACAAATTCTTGAACTAACTTTCCGACCCATGAATTCCTTGTATGAGGTCCCACGAATTAATTGTACATGATTAATTAGTAAATCAATCTTTCAATCACTACGAGAATACTTAAATAATCCATATCAGAATAAATTCTCGTTCAATCGATAATTCATGAAAAATACCATTTACGAATCTGCTTCACATCGACAACAAAACCTTGTAATAGTCCCAGATATCACGAGCCCCAGGCTCTGATACCACATGTAGGAACCCAGCACTCCTTGATCGTTACGGGCTCCAGGCTGTTAAACCTTTAATTATCTAGGAACAATAACATTGAATAACATGCAGCGGAATAATAAATAAGAACATCAATGTTATCAACAAGGTTTTTCATTATCATCTCTAACATACAAACATTTACAACCCCAATTCTACTTGATCAAGGTAGAACGACCTTGAGGCTGACTAACCAACTAACTCTAACTAAACATTAATAAACCCTAGGCGTTTATCTTCTACGCCTAGGTTACACACACACACCTTTTAGTCGACTACATTATGGAAGACATACACGTTAAAAACCTACGCCCTATGTCTCTTTATATAGAGAGATATTAGGGTTACAAAAGACTACGAATTGTATTAGGAAACAAATACTTTCCTAATCTTTATCTTCCATCTTTTTCTTTATCTTTTGTCACATTAAGTCCCTCATGTTTCATTCTTCTTGTTTTGTATCATCAAATCAATAAATATAATTCCCAACAGCCCCCAAATCCCTCCAAGCTATCTATAACTGCCCAAAAGATTTTTTGGCGCCAAATTGATCAAACGGTCAAGATTTTAAGTTTCTAATCCAAAGGTCTATATTGTTGCTGGGAAAGGTCAAGGGATCCCCATGAAACCCTAATTGGCACCTATAAGAAGAAGGAGATGGTGGGAGCAGCAGTGTGTAGAATTTAGCTTAATTTAGTTATTGTCGAAATTATTGTTAATTTAAGTTTCCAGTAAAACCTTAGTGTGTAATTTGCTATTTTTAAGATAATGAAAGTTTTTAGTTCTTGAATTTTAGTAATGTATCATTTTCAGTTTTCATGGAGATTTAAAGTATTATCAATGAAATCTTGTTTGAGTTTGTTTAAAGCTTAAAAACACTTACACAAGCTCACTTAGCTTTAAAATACCTAAGAAAACATAATAAAAAAGAACATATATAAAATCAGTAAAAACACAACAGTGTACCTAAGCATAAGACAGTGGAGTGCATTGGAAGTGGTCTAAAAGGATTGGCCAGAGGGACTTTACTAGCTTGTCATATGACAAGCTAGAGCTTGTTGCAGCTTCAAGGTCCTTTGGTTCAGCCAAGGGTCAAGGTCTCATCCTTTTGTTCCAATTTGCAAATTTTAGTATAATTTCTCATTTACTGTAGTTGTTAGTTATTAGTGTTAAGTGTAGCTTGTTTTTGTTTATTTGTGTTTATATTAGCTTAGTATAAGTTAACATATCAGTTTCATGGCTTAATTTGTTCATTTACTCTATAAAGTTTCTTAATCAGTTTCTTTAGGGGTATTTGGATCAAGTTGTTCTACTGTGTTATTGATGTTAGTTTTGGATAAAAACCATTGAGACATCACCCTTAGCCATAAATTAGTTCATTTCAACCTTAACATTGGTAGCTTTAAGGAAAAAAGTCAAAATTAGCCCATAATTTTTATTACAGTTGGACTGCTGGTGTTTTGGAACCCCATAATCATCAAATCAGTGTAAAACTTGTCAAGATTACTTGAAATGGTCTCATTTTAACTTAATACAGCTTGTTCAACTATCCAGGAGCTTTAGAATCTAACATTAGTCAACTTTTAATCTTAAAAAAAAAAGTTGTTGAAACTATATAGACCTTGATAGATCTAAGAGCCTGAAGTAGATCGTTAGTATAGCCAATGTAATCACTAGCTAACTAATAGAGAATCCCTAAAGCTTGTATTTTAGAAGCGGAAACAAATACAAACTATGAACAGTAAATACTAAGAACAGTTGATCCTCTATGGATCTTTATATTATAAAACTTGTGTTTTCTCAAAACGTACATTGAACATAAACTTGTGTTCCTTTTATAGACAAGGAACCCTAACCCTAATCCGTTTCTCAAGAAACGTATCTTCTAAATAATATGCATTATCTCTTACTATAATATCTCATGCATATCCTAACTACATTACATAATATGCGGCTAAACACTATCCGCAGAAACTAAATCTGCTGATCTTTATCTTCAGAAGTAACTATTCTTCAGCAGGAACTGGTCTTCAGCAGATTCCTTCTTCAGCAGTAACCATCAGTAGATTCTGTACTTAGCAGAATTCCCAACAATCCTCCCCTAATCTTGAATTTGACCTGGGTTAAGTTCAAGATTTCTTGATAGATCATAAGCTCAGAGGATTGACATCGAACATCAGCAGCAAAGAACCAAAAACTTGACATCTCTATGATGATAAACCTGAACCACCAGATCTTTGCAGCAACATATGACAGAAGATACATCAAAACATATAAGTTTCATACTATTCTCATCACATCCAGGTGTGTTAACTCCTGTGAGAGGTGAATCACTGAAAATAATGGATTTGATGTCTCTTTACCAATAGCCATCACTACTGGAGTAGCCAAATGTTTAAGTTCGAAAACTATGGTACACTGATAACCATATGATTTTTAGTAAATCATCAACTATAAACGGATTTGAGTTGTCTTTACCTGTAGCCGTTTGCTCAGGACTAGCCAATTCTTAAAGGAAGTATCCTTGGTGAATTGAAAACCAATATGGAATTCCACAGCCTTTACCACAAGCCATATACTTATGGGCTAGTCAATGTTTAGGATTTTCAAAGAATAAGATCCCTGATACATTGAGGATCATTTCAACTCTCAGCAATGAAGCATGGGTGAGCTGAATACCCTATGGTTTTTGGCAAACCATTACAGCCATTAACAGATTTGATTAGTCTTTACCAAAGCTGTACCCTTTGGACTAGCCAACTCTTTGATGGAATGTATCATCATCATGGTGAGTTGATTACCATCAACAGAGTTACCATACAACAAACCTGCAAATAGTCAGTACAAGAATTTTTTTTTTTTTTTTTTTTAATTTTTTATTTTATTTATTTATTTTTTTTTATTTTTTTTTACTAAGAACAAGATAAACAAAATATACAATAAGGAATACCAGATCAAGTAGAAGCCTGTTGTTGAAGAAGCTGAGACTTGATCAATCCTATCAACTGCTCTGCATGTGTGAGATCATTAGCAACTGGATTAGGAGGAATCTCCAACTTCTTCCTCAATAATCTCTTCAGCAGTTTAGAAGACATAGGATACTGCTGATCTGAGAACATGCACAATGTCATCCCACACTTTGTCTCTACCACATGAACACTAGGATAAGGATAGAACCTCCAGGTAGCAACCTTCCATTGCTCAGATTCCTCCCAAATAGAAAAGCCTGAACCTTTGGAAGTATGAGAATCATATAGCACCTGTAAATCTCCCAAGAGATATAACCCTGAACCTTGTGGCTTCTGTCGTGAATAGTAATAGGACACAAAGGAATACAGAGTTTGTAAATCTGTTCTATCCACCAAGTGAAGAATGTCTTTCAAGAAAATAAACTCCATTGAAGAACCATCCATTCTTGAAATTGTGTTCAACTGAGCATTAGTGACCTTCCAGTCTGTCAACACACTATAAGACACTTCTGGAAATGTGACAGTGGAACCTTGTTTGATGAAAGTAGAATTGTCAGCTTGAAGATTCACATGTCTGGATGCTCTTCTAGTCTTGGCAGTTTTCTTCTGTGAAAGCCTCATAGATCTCCTCAAGTGAACATGTCTTGTATGAGTCATTCTTTTCTTTCTCCTACCAGGGACATAAATTCCCATAGAATGACCCACTGAAGCAGTTACAGCAGAATCATGGTCAGCAGCACCAGAAGGTGTAGCATCAGAAGGAACTTTGATACCTCCATGATACAGCTTATCCATAGTTTCTCTAGCCTGTTTGGCTTGAGCAGCTTCATGTTCTGCCTTCTTGGATAACATAGCTCTATAATGGAGAAGGAAAGATCTCTGAGAAGCAGATATATTGGATGACCCAGCAACAGAGCTTGCCTTCATGGAACTAGGTTCATCAGTAGGAAATGCATCAGAAGAAACCTTAGAAGAAACAATCACCAATTGATCATCAGTGGAAACTGGTGTTGCTGTTGGTTGATCAGCAGATACTTCATCAGGAGAAATGGAAGAGTTGTCTTGTACTTCAGCAGATGTGGGAGGTTCAGTGGAAACTACACCTTCAGTAGAAACTACATCCTCAGTAGTTTTGGATCTCTTAGCAGAAGGAGTATCCATCACATCAGCAGTTCTTTTAACAGTTTTAACATTTCTCATGACCACATTATATAGCCTCAGCAACTCAGAATCAGATAAATTCCTAACTTGCTTCCTTGTCAGACCAGACTGATAGATTGATGTACTCTGCATATACAACACTTCCCTCATGTCTCTTCTTTCTTCAGCAGCAGTCTTTGGCCTATTCCTCCTTTCCTTTTGTTTTTGAGCTGCAATTGCTTTCCTTTTCTCTGCAGCAGCTTTCTTCTTTTGTTCTCCAAGAGCCACCATTTGAGCAGCAAAATTGTCACTGTCAAAGTCAACTCCTAAGATACTCTGAGCAAGAGTGGAATTTGATGCAGCCTGCATAGCATAGTTGTCCCACTGCTCATCAGTAAAATGAATGGATTGAGCATCCAATTCTCTTTGTCTTGCAGGAGAAATATTTGAAGTGAACTGCTCTGTCAGCTTCTCTTGTAGAGCCCTGCTTTTCATCATATCTGCATACTCTTTCAGCCTTTGGACTTGGTCATTTATCTCATCAGCACTCATAGAGTCAATATCAATCACCTCATCAGTCTGAATAGCCTTGCCCTTGTCAGATAGTTTCTTAGTAGCAGGATCTGAAGCTGGCTCAGCAGTTGGATCATCATTAGAAAGATCCACAAATGGTATCTCCTCAGCAGATGCACCAGGAGCACCATGTGGGGTAGTAATTTTCTCAGCATCCAATACCACTGATGGTTCTGCTGATGGAGTAGGAACAGGAATTGCTTGTTCCTTTTCAGCAGAAACAGTTACCATTTCTTCATCAGCAGAAGCAGCCTTAGAAGTCTCAGCTAGATACAACCTNAGTGACTCGTTAAAATGACTTTCATTTACATTATCCCTTGTTAGAATTGGAGCGAAAGCATATGAAAATAGTTTCATCACATAATAAGAGATGACTTCATTTCAAAATACGAAGAAACTCGAAACCGAGATAACTAGTTTGGACCTTTGATCACAGTTTCATTTCATTAATATGTGTAATTGTTCGTAGCATTTGTTTAAGAACACTTCACTGGTCTCAATTTAACTGGAGAACTTAGAAGTCTTCTCTTGCAGATTTTGTAGTTAAGGTTCAATAATGTTTCATGTAATATGTAATATCAACTGATAATTTAAATAGATCTCGACCCCTTAATTTGACTCACAAGTAGTATATATACAAGTGGACTTCATTTAGCACAACACACTCGTTCTTGTAAGTTACAGCTCAAATTTTAATACAAAGTCTTTCTTTTCTTGTCTTTTGGTTGCATTATTTATAAAAATCATATGGGATGGTTTAGTAAGATCACAATGGTCGTATAATGAGCTTGCAGAAACAAGTTCCTGACACTTTTCCCTCATACTAAATCAATATAACTAAAACTTCTGCAGAACTCGAAGCTATTAGTTTTGTAACAAGGATTGTTAAAAATGAGAATCTAAAAGCAAAAGCCAAAAACAAATGTAACAGAGAAAACTGAGTGTTTTAAGCTTATTTGAAAGTTGACTAACGATAAGTTCAATGATGGTTTAAAGTTGAAATAAGCTGTTAGTCTGTGCTTGAGGTGTTAAAAACATCAAGATTAAATTCAAGCCGAATATAAGAGGCAATCTGATTAAGTTTATATTGTTGCAGGTACATCCAATGCAATGGACAAAGGCAAGAAGTTATGACAAGTTACATATCATTGGCGGGTACTAGTGGATTAGCACCCAACAAAAAGGCTCTAGGATATCAAGTGATAGACATGTCTGCGATTAGCTCTTATGATGACATGGTGTGGTTGAATGACGGGCTCAAGATTGAAGATGCAATGTTCTTAAGGTTGCCTGTACAGAAAGATCGTCCAACCATAAAATCACTAGAATTGGTTGAAAAGATAGTTTGTCTCATAAGAGAGATGTACAAAGAGATCAGAGAGTTCGGAGAGTTGGTGGGTCCTCATATGGAGGAAATAAAGACGATATTTAAGTATGATGGGGATGTTCAAGCAAACCAAGAGCATTGTCGACAGTTTCATGGACTAGTTGTTACAAAAATCTATGCTGTTATTTAGATTAGTAATTTAAGTATGATGGTTTGATTAAATATCAAATGTTTTGTTGTGACTATCTGAGATTTAGAAACAAATGTATTAATTAACTGTCATAGTGTATGGATATGCATCTTAATTGTGATGCTCTTAGGCCATACAAATACACAAAACATATGCACACACACAAATATAGAAAAGTAGAAAACATATGAAATGATGAAACTATGAAATACATACACCATACACAAAAGTGAAAAAGTGTCAAATGTTCTAAAGTTTTGCAAAGGCCGTATCGCCTATCCCAACCCAAAAGACGCATAACCGGGTCAAAAAGAACGTTGTATTTGGCACTGCTTACATAAATCACATAAGCAGTAGTGTTTTTTACAGTTTCTCTTATCATGCAATCACATAATACAAGTATTAGCAAAACACTTAACCTATTATAATATGAGAGACAGTAACAGAAAATTAGATAAGAGTTCAAAAGGGTAAATTCGCCATTCACCTTAATGGGGAAGCATGTCTACTAAAGTTATCCTTCTTGGAAACCTGGGAGGCAACCTTAAGAACATTGCATCTTCAATCGCAATTGGTAAATGTGTTGCTACAATGACTATTCCACCCTGACTCCTATGATCTGCAATCATTTGCTCCAAAAGCTTCACACCCTCATCATCCAAAGCAACTGAAGGCTCATCAAGTAGCCATATTGGTCTATCCATTGCAATCACTCTAGCAAGTTGCAATCTTTTTCTTTGACCCATTGAAAGCATTCGTGCTTTCTCATTAGCCAATCGCCCGAGCCCCATAAACTCCAAGGCAGGTAAAGATTTACCTTGTTTATGTTCAAGAACTTCAAACCACTGAACATTGTCGAGAACTGTGAAGTTGCTTTTTATGGCTTCTTTTAAAGAGAGCCAATTGAGTTGTAGTTTGTATTGGTGAAAAACTCCTGACTCAGTTATGTCATGACCATTCCATAAGATCTCGCCGGCTGATGGTTTAGAGAATCCTGCCAGCATTCGTAAGAATGTAGACTTGCCGGACCCGTTTGCACCAGTGAGTACGAGGGCCCCGCCATCATGAATTGATATGTTTGTGTGGCGCAAGATTTGTTGGGCATTTCGCATGCAAGAAACATTGTTAAGAAGTAGCCGAGGAAGTGGGGGTCCGCGAGACATCAAGGGGTCTTCAAGAGATTGAAATCGGTCTTCAGTGGATCATGCGACCAGAATATGACCTGCAATGAAGGATTAATACAGTACCTTATAAGGTAATTACTAAAATGAAATACAAAGCTAGTGACCAATAGAACTCTTTCAGGGGGATTTTGGTTCAATTTTAGGAAGGTTCAGCTTGTTGAATAACGGGGTTTCACTGAGTCTTTAATAGCATGGGTCAAAATGGGCCATGTAGTTGGTTTGAGCCGCAAAAACATTTTCGTCCACATTGTATAACATTTTACAAATAGCTAACGTATTGATTATTTCTATAACAATAATACTATTTCAATAATAATGTAAGCCCTTGGGTGGATGAAACAGTCTAGGGGGTTTACTACAATCTACATCACAGACTTTGAGTAACTATCAACCTGATCGGCCCATGTTACCTGTTCCCCTTTTAGCTACCTTTTTGTATTTTATAATTAACTAATTAACCCAATTAAGATAAGAACAAGCCAAATCTACCACGTTATAAGTAATTTGTTTGACAGTGCCACAAGTAAAGTGAAGTTTACTGTATGTATTAGAACTTTTCTTGATCACCAACCCAACCCAATAACCTACGAATTAGACAGAATACTCTTCTATATGGCACAC
This sequence comes from Artemisia annua, assembly GCA_014162995.1. Taxonomy (NCBI): domain Eukaryota; kingdom Viridiplantae; phylum Streptophyta; class Magnoliopsida; order Asterales; family Asteraceae; genus Artemisia; species Artemisia annua. The sequence continues at coordinate 10,918 of LBNU01013969.1, read as the reverse complement.
ACATACCTCATTACATAATACTAAAAGATCCATCAGGATACACAAAGCTGCAATTTGCAATACTTACTGGTACACAGATAGCCACGCCAATATAACATTCATAAGCAATTCTCAATTCAAGAGATGTGTAAGAAAACAAACTGTTCAAACCATAGATATCTATCCTACCTTTTCTTTATTATTTCTTCATCCTAGGTCTACTAAAGATTTTGGAACTAAAACTGACATGCCATTCCAAATGAGAAAGACCGGTTCATGGTGGAACAATCAAACAACATATACCGACGGATAAACACGAAGTGAACACGCTAATATAACGAGTCAAGAAAAGCACATTTTTTAATGTAATTCTTATCAGTTTTTAAGAGAAAACATATCGAGCTTGATACCATATAAATCCAATTGTGACACTTTTTTTTTCTAAGAAATAGAGTAAACGGTCCAACTAAAAACAAAATTGGAATTCCACAAAAAAGAAGAAACAGTTCCTTCAGAAACGAAGAAGGAAATCCAGAAATGACAGAGATGAAAATCCGTGATTCATGTTTTCTCCATACATTATTCAAACATCTACAGATAAGGAACCAAGAAGAAGGTTTTGACTAAAAGATACAGAAGGGAAGCAGCATTTACATTTCAGAATCAGATGGGCTAATTTTGGACTTTGAAACAGCTTAATCTCTTTCGCAAAATTTGCTCATTCACTTACATATCATCAAAATACAATGCACAAGATAACTAGAGTAACAGCTAACATTTCTAACCAACAAAGAGAAAAAAACCTTACTAAAGATGCAAATAACCTTAAATAAGCTAAAAATGTTGCTTTTTACTCCATCCAAACCAGCTTATCTCGTTTCGATAAACCCGAAAACCCACTTCAAATAAACATGTAATTTATAGGCATTTCATCAAACACTTGGTATGCATCACAAAAAAATATATAAAAAAATGAATAAAGATACACATGTAATTTATTACCTTGTCGTACGGAGCTTAAGGTGAATTGGTGGGTCCGGCGGAAGATGACGTCAGCAGCAATGGAAATGTCAGATCAACAAGTTTTTCCGATATGGCTTTTTTTCAAAGTGGTTATTTAAATAGAGTAAGTTACATGTTTGGTCCTTTATATTATGGATCAGCTACATATTTGGTCCAGAGGTTTTTATCGAAGTAATTGGACTTCAATTAGGTTCATGAACCGAGAACTGGAAGAACCGGAGAACCGAACCACGGATCTGAGTTTAGGTTCATGAACCGAGAACTGGAAGAACCGGAGAACCGAACCACGGATCTGAGTTTAGGTTCAGGTTTGTATCGGTTCAAAGGTTCAATCCTACATGAGCATATCATAACTTGAATCCTCTCAAGTTATCTCATCAACTTGACTCAAGTAATGGGAGAGGATCTCAACCCCATAACTTTTTATTTTCTTCTTTTGGTTTTTCTTAAAGTTACGATTATATGATTTCATTTTTAAAAACTCGAGTTGCATAAGGAGTTACTGCAAAGGATTAAAATAGATTTGTTGTGCACGTTACATGCAATTTTTGAGGATTTTCAAAATTGCACTTTTGTTCCTCGGGACTCCGCTGAGCCATGCGTCTCAATAGAAAACTGTCATCCACAGATCACAACGTTCATGCACTCCACGACATTTTGTAGTCCTCGCAAGTTTTCTATTGAGACACATGGCTCCTCACAAGTTCTTATGAGGACCAAAAGTTATTCACAATATGCTTTTTTGTTTTGGGGCTTCCAAATAATAATGTACTCGTAATCTCTTTTGCTAGTATTTCTATTATAATAGTGTTGTATCCCGTTAGTTGGATGTTTCAAAACATAAAACATGTAGTACATTGAAAATGCTCTTAAGAGAGTGACTAATACTTGTTGACTTAACATGGCAATAAAAATATGCTTATAAAATTAGTTTAATATATTTATGCTATGAGCATATGCAATGCAAAGCTTTTTCAAAAGCTTTTTACTATTTTGAAAAGTCTTTGAATGACTTTCTTGCATTGCATAATAGAGCTTTTACAATGACTTTTTAGAAAGACTTGTAATTCCTTAAACGGTTGAAGCTTTGTACGAACACAACTTTGTTATCAATTTATGCTATTCAACTTCTTATACAATGTCATCTTCTCTTTCCTAAAAGCTTTTGTGAAAAGCTTTACCCATTGAAGTATTATAACACAATAGGTTGATGATCATTAAAAAACTAATAAAATTAATGACATTAAATGCTAAAAAGCTATTGAGAAGTTTGAGCATTGGGGATGAATAGACATAGTTGTGTTAACTTTGCATAGATTATCCCTTGTAAATGTATAAAAAAAGCTCATATCAAAAGAAAATTATTGTATTTGACAATTGTCATAAACAATTTTAACTATAGTTTGTGAAAACGAAAATCAAATTATAACAACTTGGAACGCAACAAGAGGTTCATTACTTATACAACTTCAAATGTTATGACACCATATAAACACATCAAAAAACACATTCATTACATATGAAAAAACGAAAAAATCAAAACAACAATCTCTTTAATATCCGTGTGATCCCAGCTTCCGACAAGCATGCCTCTTGAGCAATGCGCGATTGCCATGTAAAATCGTAGCAAAGTACAGTTCTCGTGACCACAGATTCGGCCACAAAAACTTACTTTTGGTACAAGAAAACTTCACTATTAACTACAACCAAAACCTTAGCCTATGAAACATCCATAACTCGCAACTGCAAACCAGCTTTACCAAAGAAAAAGATATAGCGGCAAGAGATGACACCTTCAAGAAATCTTGTGTTCCTCTTGATCCTTATTTATTGTGGAGTAATTTGCCATAAACGAATACAAGCGTCCTCACCAGAACTCACAACAGTGTTTTCATCAACAAAGGCGACTGCATAGACCCCACCCAGGTTGGCTCCCTTTATGGTTATACGGCTTGAGGCTGGCTTGCTTATATCATATACAATAACACATGTATCCAGAGATCCAGTTGCAACCATGGTGTTATCAGGAGACCAAGCTAAGCTGTTTATACGAGCCGTGTGGTATAACATGTTCTTAAGCTTCACCTGTCGTAAGACAAGTAAATAATTCATCATAATCAGCTAATGCAATTAGCAAGAGGTAAAAAGGCGATGGGTTGGAGACAGGTGAAAACGGGTAACTTTTGTATAGGTCGGTCAAGTCGAAACACGTCTGCCCAAAAAATAATTAGGTTTTTCAAATTAAAACTTCAACACATTTGACCCTCTAAATCCGTTTTCATATTAGCCAATCATTGAGTTTTAACTATTTGACTAGTTAGAGTCAAAGTATAACCCAAATCACTTAAATTATTAGCGAATTACGGATATCCATTAATACTAAATAGCCAAAACTAAATTTTCAGGAAGCAATAAGAGTTACCTCTCTGGTGACCCGATCCCATACAACAGCTTCTCTATTGGCATCCGCCGAGGCAAACATAGAAACATCAGGAGAGTAATGTATCACAGTAATTGCACCACGGTGCTTTTCAAGGACAGCTTCTTCAGTAAGAGAGTCTCCATTAACTGAATATATGTGCAGTTTACCATCTTGCCCACCCACAATGGCTTCACTTCCATCTGGCGCTATTGAACATGCAGACACAGTAAACCCAAGTTTAATAGTTGACAAGATCTGTGTACCACGGAGGAGGACAACACCTTCCTCGATTGCAATCAATGCAAGTTCATGATTATTAATAGACAAGCTCAAGTCCTTTGGTTGCGTGCCAATGTCAACAATATTTGCTTCTCCGCATTGATCTCCAGTTAGAGGAATCCTCCAAACCTGAATAGTACAAAAGGTAAGAATGATTGTCAGAGACTAAACCCTTAACTCTGGAGTATGAGTATGAAATCATACATCAATAAAACTTCTGTATTTCTCGTTTCAAGAATGATGCTATCCAGAGGAGGCAGTTTCAAACTATTCATTAGGTATATCTATAGTTGGTCAAACGAGTGAAATAAATAAAACCAGCTAAAAAGGAAACTAGTCAAATGGATTGACCAGCTCAAACAGGTTAAAGTCCCCTATAGTATATTTTTAGTGCACAGAAAAACCTACAGTCATTTAGTAAAAAACCAAATTATCATTGAAAGAATACAGTTCTTGTAAATGTACTTTGACACGATAATTACATGTAAAATTTGGACAAAGAGAAGTTCAGGTCAACCCAACCTGGCATGTACAAAAAACAACCAGTTTTGACCCGTTACCGAACCCTCCCGACCCACTCATTTTGAGACCTCTAACAATGTCATAGGAGTCATATCAAGCATGCAAATCTTGAAAGAATTTCATGTACCATATTGTCAAATCCAGAAGATATGATCTCCTCGTCAACGGCAGCAATACATTTGATTTGATTTTTATCCTTCCTCTCCATCTTACCACTGTAGCCAGACCCACGAAGCCACTTGAATATTAAACCATCATAGCTGCTAGACAGAATAGTCTCTGGACGGCTGCTTTTAAGCACTACTAGTGAGTTAACATTCTTCATGTGTCCACAGAGAATAGTTGGCTCTTTATCAAGATCACTAGCAGAATATAAGTAAATGGTGCCACCAAGAGAGACAGTAACTACATAGTCATTTTGCCAAAGACACCCGACTAGCATGTCCTCTACACCACCAGAGCCTGGACATGGTAACGTCTTTGCAATAGTCCCGTTGAAATCCTCTGATATATTCCATATTTTTGCAGTCTTATCAGCTGATACAGTTAGCACCTATTACAGAAAAAAGGGGGGAAAATTAAAATCAATAAAGATATAAAGAAGAAATAGATTTTCAGAAGAAAAAATGATAATATAACTTTTAGCATACAACCAACTTATATATAACTACCTGTTTACTATCGGGACTCCAGCTAACAGCATAAATACTACCAGTGTGAGCATCCTCGGAAGACAACTCACCCTTCTTCTCAGCAGTTTTTCCATCATATAGCAGCCCATGTTTGTCGGAGCTAACAGTGATGAATTTGGTGCCATCAGGGGAAAACCTTACACAGTTGACAAAATTTGTGTGATCCCTGCATACGCGAATTCCAAATGCAACCAAAAGATACTTGGTTAGTCAGCTATACTTTCGTTTATAATGGTGTTTCTTCGAATAAATACTATGTTGAGCTATTTTATGATAAAATACAAACCTATGCGACTGCTTGAACTTAAATGGTGGTCCTTCATAGAAGTTCACCAAAAAGTCCTCTCCAACAGAGACTATGCGGAATGGTCTTGTTGGTTTGAATGCACAACTGAGAACTCTCCTTGAGTGACCATCAAACTCTCCAACATTGCTTCCAGAATCCCACCTGTTCAAGGTTGTCAAATTAGTCTACTCCAATATGGCAGATCAAAAGGTTCATACTGAACACAACAATCCGCAAATAACAAAAGGAACATCCTTCATCAGGATTGAACAGACTGAATCAAAGAAGGGCATTTTAAACCGGAAAAATGATCAAGCCACAAACAGGGGATATTTAAGTCCTTGGCATTAAAGCAACAGTCTCACTAGATCTGAAAGAGATAGACACATAGACAATGGGGCCACATAAAACCACCGTAATAATACTCTAAGCCTCGAGAAATCATCTAGAATCCAAAACCTTTAGCAGAAGAGGGGTTCAGCCCAGCTCAACAATAGATAGTCAAATTTTTACTGTTATTGCTTAAAAACTTGACATATCTGCTAAATATCGCTTAATATATGTCAGTTGGCTATCCAAATTGTTTGGTCAATATTCAATGATCACATGTATAATCTTAGAGGTTCGACTACCTTTTAAAAAACTAATGACACACATGTATATGTTGGACTCATGTTTTAATGCAACCGATTGTCAAGATTTGCATCTAAACATAACAGATAAACATCAAACACATAGAACCATAAAGTCTCTACGTTCCAAGAAAATAGCCAGATTGAATTAACCCATGAAACCAGATCATTCCCAATTCCTAGTTTCGAAATTCATACGAATTCATCTGTCAAATGAGGATTTAATATTTCCAATAAAATCCTACACCTGATCGCATTACAATACAATAGTCAGCACTCAGCAAAATCTGTATCAATTCCGATTGAAAAATCACTACGTTCATCAAAAATCCAAATCTAGTCTTAATTTGCAAACAGATTCATATTAATATCAACAATATATAGAACATATACAACTAAGGTTCCAAAACAATACCTAGATACTATCAGGACACAAACAGATCATTCCAAAAATTTCAAACTTATCATGAATTTAATAACCTGAATATTTCATAGTTGCATATATTGGGCGTTAGGCTTCCGTTTTGTAGTAGATTATTGTGTTTGCAAAACACAGATAACAGAATAATGTATTTTCCGAGACACAAAGGGCCGTTTAGCAAGCTCACATTCTGACAATACGATAACTTAACATTAAAAATCACCAGGTTCATCAATAATCATCATCTTTTCTTTTTTTGAAAGGCTCAATGATCATCATCTAGTCCCAAAAAATCCATGGTGTCCCGGGACCCACCCTCGTTCTGCCCCGAATCACAAACAATACAGTAAATCATCACAAAATCACATCTACTAAGACATTTCATCAAACACATAAAGTCCCTAACAAAGCATCTAAACAATATTAAAAAGCTAAACGCTCATTGCCAAACAAGCATTATAATCTAAACGCTCCCCAAACACAACCTAGGCTCGTCATATAGTCCTACTAAATCCAATCACATTTTCATAAAAGCATCATCAAATCAAAGACATTTCATCAAACACATAACAAACATTAAAAAAGGTACCCACATAAAAGCTCTCACAAAGCTCTTCCCTTTGCCATCCCCAGACACCACAATCCTCATCCCATCATGACTCCATTGCAAATCATCAACCCGTCCACTCAACGCCCTAAACTCATTCTTCAACACAAACCCATTATGCGTCCCCCATATCCTCACCGTACCCGACACGTCAGCAGACGCGATCCACTCCCCGTTGGGAGAGAATCTAGCCACAGTGGTCTGGTACGCGTGCTCTGCGTAGACCTCCACGTCGAGTGGGCGGTCGAGGTAGCGGATGATGACGGAGCGGCCGTTGCAGTAGAGGAAGGCGTTGGATTTTGGGTCGCCGGAGATTAGGATTCCTCGGCCTCGTTCGGTTGATGGGATGCATGCGTAGGTTTCGATTAAGGAATATGCTGATGATGATGACATTGTTTTCTTGATTTGGTGATTTGTGAAATGAAATGATGGAGGGGGAATGTATTTGAGGAAGGGACGTGGGGTGTATGATTGGGAATTCTTTTTAGGACAATTATTTATTATTATTGTTGTTGTCCAAAGAATATTACTATGAGAAATGATACATGTACTTAAAAGTGAACCTAATTGTAGACCTAAAAGTATGTGGTATTATCCTGACGGGTCGTAAAATGAGTGGGTCCCTGTCTGTAACCATCAGGATGATGCCACGTGTTTTTAGGTCCACAATTAGGTCTATTTTTAGGTTCATGTATCATTTTTCTATTACTATTGCTTTTCTCACTTCCATACAAGAGGGCAGGTGCACCGAGAAGGTATGTCATCTCAGCGTTACCTCATGATCTTACTAATAGTCATGGTTTTACAAGGTGCGTAAAAGTTCCGTAAAAACATGAGGCTTGGTCATGTCGTCACGCCACGACTCACGCTATTAATAACCAGGGACGGAGCCAGGGGGTTCCGCGGGTGCCCGTGCACCCCATGGAATTTTTCGATATAGTGTTAATTTTTTAAAAAACACCGATTTTTTCTAAAGTTATCTTAAATGCACCCGGTCCATCAAAATGTGTTTTTAGTATTATTGTTCAAAACTTTTTGTGCACCCGGTCATATTTAGTCCTTGCTCCGTCCCTGTTTATAACCTTGCTAATAACACACAAATAATTAAAGGAAAGTGATTTGCACACTCAATTTATCGGTTAGAGTGTAAGTTTTGTATAATTACTTGAAGCATATAAAAGAGTGTCCTAATAAGAAATTAAAGTGTGCAATTCACTTCCCATAAATAAAAACACTTTCTCTAACAAAAAAACCAATAACATGGTATTGGTACTTGTAAATTTCACATGTATAATCTTAGAGGTTCGACTAATAATACTCTAAGCCTCGAGAAATCATCAAAATTTCAAAACCTTTAGCAAAAGAGGCGTTCAGCTCAGCTCAACAATAGATAGTCAAATTCTTACTGTTAGCTTAAAAACTTGACACATCTGCTAAATATCGCTTAATATATGGCAGTTGGCTATCGAAAATGTTTGACCGATATTCAGTGATCACATGTATAATCTTAGAGGTTCGACTACCTTTTAAAAAACTAATGACACATATGTATATGGTAAAATCCAATTTACGAGTTGGGCTCTAGCTACAACATCCTTGTTTTTTCTTTTCTTACACTCAGTTCTCGAGTTTTGTTTTGAGAGGAAATGAAAGGAAATGGAAAGTTTTTTGTGTTCTTAAGGGTTTTTTTTTTTTTTTTTTTTTTTTTTTTTTTTTTTTTTTTTTTTTTTTTTTTTTTTAAGGGGAAAGGGAAGCGGAAAGGAAGATGGGAGGAAGATTTGTTAATAAAATCTTCCTCCCAAAAATTGGAGGAAATGAAAAGGAAATGGAAGTATATGGTGTGTAAAGACTATTATACCCTTTTTTTTAAAGTTTGCCACTAACAACTAAAGGGTATATATGTAATTTACACAAGTTATTTTCTTTTTCCTCCCACTTAAGAACATGATTTAATATTACTTTCCTTCTCCTTTCCTCTATCTCAAGAAAATATCAACTAACACTTCATTTTCTTTTCACTTTCTCTTCCCTTTCCTATTCTTTTTCATTTTGCTTCACTCAAAACTCGAGAACTGAGCATTAGGTGTTTCAAATGTTGCATGTTGCGGAATTCGCTCAGGGTCTGGACGGACATGTGTCCCTTTGAGTTTTTCCCACGGCACCTTCTTTTGATGAGCTTTCTCAGCCGTGTTTGGCAATATCTGGTGATCTGCTCTCGGGAAGCTGCATCAGGTGCGAGCCCACCTTGATCCCTCAGTGTTTTACCCTTCCTCGTCGTATTCCGCACGGCAAACGTAGATGTGGAAGTAGCATTGNTGGACGGACATGTGTCCCTTTGAGTTTTTCCCACGGCACCTTCTTTTGATGAGCTTTCTCAGCCGTGTTTGGCAATATCTGGTGATCTGCTCTCGGGAAGCTGCATCAGGTGCGAGCCCACCTTGATCCCTCAGTGTTTTACCCTTCCTCGTCGTATTCCGCACGGCAAACGTAGATGTGGAAGTAGCATTGCCGGAATGGTTGCTCATGGTGAGTAGTTTTGAGAACGCAGTTATGCACTAGGTCCATCAGATGGCACCAACTTGTTAGTGCAAAAAGTGCGATAGGTAAAGATTGGGCTTGGTTTCGTATTGGGCCGTCCTTGATGGACTACTAGTGAATGAGTTTTGCACTAATCCAAGTAGTAGATTGGTTGATTCCCTTCACAAATGAAAGTAAACCGTTAGCCTTACCGTGGAGACAGACCCCACGATTAAGCTTCGGCGTGAGAGTAAGTACTCATGTTGTGAGAGAAATATGTATGTATTGGGATGTGTGAGAAAGTCATACCTCGCAAATGTATCTAAAGGTTGCCTTTTATAGGTGAGCCAAATGCGAGGGGTTCATAGTATTTCGCTTATTGTCGTTAGTAGCCGGAGTGGGACCCTTGCGGGGCAAGGGTCCGCAGCTTAATCATAGTTGCAAACACAAATCAACTTCCGTGACCGTGAACGGATCCGCAATTTTACTACGGAAGTGTTGCTTGGATGATCTGTGTGCGTCTTTGTAGGTTTGATCGCTCTTTGCCCGTTGTTGGGCTTTGGATATGTCCAGTACTTTCGTTTGTTAGGCCAGGGCCAATTGTGTATAATACAGTCCAGGCCCAGTAGGCCTGTTATCCGTATTATACGTCATCAATATTGGTGTAATTATCAAATATACAAGGATATTGATGTAATATTTGAATTTTAGAATGATACAGATGAAATCGGCCAAAATAAAATATTTTTAATAATAATAATAATTAAAAAAAATAAAAAAAAAAATAAAAAAAAGCTTGAAGGGATAAAACATTGTAAAAGGGAACAAAGTAAAAGGACCGAAGATGTTAAAATTGAAATCCTAGGAAGGATTTATATTTTTCCATTGTAAAAGGATTCATATATCCTTAAAATCAAAAACCCCTAGGAAGGAACAATGGACGAGGAGGAAGAGGAAGGCATAATGGAATCAGAAGAAGAAGAAGAAGATATAATGGAATCCGAAGAGGAAGAAGATGAAGAGGAAGCGGAACAGTTGGAAGAGATGAAGCCGCCAGTGGCTACCAGTTGGGTGGGCCCAGACGGTATTAGAGTTCATGGGATAATGGTCATCGATGATGGCATCATTCGTTTAAAGAATCGCTGCCAGTTTGATGATTGCTCCATTTGCTACAAACCACCTTCTACCACTCAGGGAAAAAAACATCATATTTGGTACTACTTTCTTTCATTTCTTTCTTTCTTTTTTTATTTTGTTTATTTGCTGCCAATACTAGATTTTTATATCTTGTATTATTTGTTGGTTATCTTCCTTTTTCTGTTCATAAGTAAGCTTATGATGGGGGTGTTTGGATTTGCTTATTTTTTGGGCTTATGGGCTTATTTGAAAATTTGGAAAAGCTTATAAGCTCATTTCTTCAGGCTTATGAGATTATGAAGTTGAGCTTATGGACTTAGATAAGCCCATAAGGTTAAGGCGATAAGCTGATAAGCCGAAAGAATGAGCTTATGAGCTTTTTCATTTTTGAATAAGCTCAT